>JABJVR010001505.1:0-19035 GCA_025773905.1 Chitala chitala
TACCAAGACAACCTGCTGACAAGTGGGCTACTGGAGCAAGAATAAGACATTCCTGGACATGAGCTGAGAACAAGGAACTGTTGGGATGCTACTACACAAATAACCCCAGTGAGAGGGATTACATGCAGACAATGTGGGACTTATGGAAAAGTGGTCCCTGTGGGAATTGGAACACTTGGGGCTGTGAACCCCAAACTTGAAGAGTGGTTCTCTGTCTGACTGATCTGTTAGAGGACCCGAGCATGAAAGATAAAAAGACCACCCGCAGGGACGAGTGGGGAATTTTTTTTATGTATATACATGCTATGATATGTTTTACAAAAGTATCTCAGAAAATATTTAACATGAAAAGGTAATGGCTGTAAGTTTATTTAATTTATTTATGCACTTAAATGCAGATGCCCTTCTTGTTACATCAGAGGTCAACCTGAAAATAAATGACACGTTCCAAGAAGGATACAACGATACTGACTCAAATGCATATAAAAATTTTGTCCATAACTTCAATGCCACGGTAAGAGAAATATGATTACTGGGAGCCGCTCGCATGTTAAAGCGAAACAGCTGCAGAGAATGACAAACACACGAGTGTGACGCTAACACTGCAGACAGAGACCTGCGTGTGTCTGGAAATACATTCCGACTTAAACTGGAAACATCAGACAAGGTGAATTACTACTGAAATAACTATTTTAATAAAACATCTGAGAGCTCAAGTGATGCTAAATCCAAAGAATATCCGTCTTAAGGAATCAGATTTGGCATGTTTTTAACGTTTTTTGGCTATTAATATTTACTTAAAGGAATACACCAAAATGACAGACAGGGACAAAGGGAATAAAGTCACAATATGTCCATAAGCATGTTTTGGAGGTGCTTGTAAGGGCAGTACGAACAACCCTCCATTTTACCTATTAAAAAAAGGTAGTTTTTTCTATGAAAGGACATCTTTATATATGGACTTAATATTTATAATAACACTTACATATTTCTCACACACGCCAATCAAAATGTATTTTCCTATGTGCTTGATTTTTATGCTGACGTTCATCTCATTTCACAGATGCACGAGGTGTATCAGGACACAGTTGAAAACTTCGTAGGAGTGAAGGTCTTACAAATCAGGTAACCAAACAATGGCAAATAAAATAAAGCATTAAAATATGGGAAAGTAAATTGGAATTTGCTAAGTGCAGAACATATAACTGTACAAATAATTAATTTGGGGTATTTGCCATCCCTGTACTTTGTCTACTTATTTAACAAACATTACAGGAGAGGCAGTGTCATCGTGGACCACCAGGTAGTGGTGAACATAACGAACGGTCAGAACACTTCTAACCTGATCGATCAGATCCCCGTGCAGATTAAACTTGCTCTGAACAATAAAACAGCATGCACACAAGGTAATGTGTCTGGCAAGAAAAGACAAAGCATCCAATGTGCTGAACCATTTCTGTTAAGTCTCTAGAACTGTCTTGAACAATTTTTTCATTGCATTTTAGACCAATGTCTTGAAATACTTGGTGATCCGACCATTATGACACCAGAGTTTAATCAAGAAAGTAAGTTGATTACGCCCTCAAAAGGTTTTACATAAAAAGAAAAACCAGGCACAGGGATATTTACATTGAAGGACATTGGATTACATGTTTTATAGAGAAACACAACAATAAAACAGACTTATCTGATATTTAGATAAGTAATGATGAGAGACTTGTATGCCTTGTACTCTCAGGAAATGACTGCAGTGATTCTGGTTTAAATTCAATAGCTGGAAATCAAATGACACGGGATGTCACAACTATTTCCCTTTACATTCCAGTGGTGTGTGATCAGATCATCCCTGAAGGCTTCAGGATTTACTACACTGCAATCTGGATACAACACAAAATCGTCTGCATCTCTACTTGTGACAGCCGGCACAAGAACTACAGGAACTGCAATAGTGGGGCCTGCAAAATCTCAACCGCAGGGCCAGTCTGCCAGTACGACTCACATTACAGTTCATGCCGTTATTAGAGGAGAACATCTCCGCTTCTGTATGCTGGGACTGTTCACTTTTCAATTTTAAAGGCTACGGCTGCACTGTTTTCAGTACTTTAGAAAAAAAAAATCAGAGTATGAAACAGTGGTACACAGAGGAGAAACCATAATGAGTAGACAGAATAATTTTGCGCGTCTCCTACTTATGCTGGCCTTGTGTGCTGCTGCAGGTGCAAAGACGGATACTGGTACTCTGGGGCGGACTGCTATGGACCCATCGACAAGAAGGCAGTGTTTGCAGGAATAGGTGCCTCAGCTACAGTCATGGTTATTTGTGTGGTTACTCTGACCATCTACCTGGGGTTTCAGAAACAGCAGTTTAAACGGTGAGAGACCCCCGAGCATCATCGCATCATCCCAACATAACAACACATTCTCAGCTTCTGAAGAACAGTGTCAGTGATATGAAGGTGAAGATAAATGCAAGGCCACATTTGTAGAGCATAGCTTTTAGGGGGTAATGCGTTCCTAAGCAGCTTTTAACATTTCAGTAGACATGGGTTTATGTATTCTTCAGATATTACCAGAGAAACCATGCGCTACTTTAGGAAAGTAGGACATCATTCCCCACACGTCCACAGGATGAGCAAAAACACTGATATATCCTGAATAATACAATCCCTCTTCCACACAAGAAAGATGATATTCATTTCCATGATGTATAACAGCAACCATAAACACATGTTTGCCGCATTTTACATGCTGTCCGGCAAGCTAAATTGCTTTCACCAACGTGAAAATGACCTCATCCACAACAGGATGAAAGACATTAAAGACGACCAAGTGAAAGAATGGATGGACAATGACGTACAATATCTGTTCTATGACAACGAAGCGAAACAATTTACGCAAAAAACCTCAACAGGTGATGTACTGCCATTTCATTCTAATTGTTATGCTTCTGTCTTTGGGCGCCCCTGGCATTTTTGTGCATTGGCGGGTACAGCCCCGTCTGCATTACATTCAAAAACTGAAAGCTGGCATCTGTTTCCCAATAGCCTCTTTCTATTTTCCTCTGTAGAGCTCAACATTAACTTCCCTAATAAAGGCCATGACAACTGGCAGTACGAAGATAAAGACGAGCCCAGATCATTCCAACACGACTACCAAGCCTTCCACAGAGGAATGGAGAATGTACAGCAAGAACCATATCCGTCTATTTCCATGGTGTGACGACCCAGCTACAGAAACGTGCAGGTAAGCTATGACCATTAAAATCAAGGGGAGAAGCCTCACAAATAGCCAGGCAACATCTTAATAAACAGTTTATACTCCCCAGTCGTACACTTAACATTATTTCAGCATATTGCAACGTTTAAGTGAAACCATTTTTGATGCTCTTCTGTACTTTCTGCTGCAACATTGCAATTTCCTCTTGTAGGACAAATAAAGGTTTCTTATCTTATCTATCTTATCTAATTTAAGGTAGCACGGGGATTCAACAATTTATCTTTACGAGAAACACAAGTTTGATTTGACATTTGTCCTTGTGTTACAGCCAGTGAGACCTCAGATGAGGTCATAGTTTCATATTTACTCCACTTCTTGCCGTCTTCTCTGATGACTGCTGAGGATATTTCTGAGGGCACCAATTCCATGCGGTCCTACAATCAAGTACCCAACTCTGGACTGGCAGCCAACAGCTGCACACACAACTCATACAAAACCATAACATTTCATAATTTATTACATTCAATGACATGAAATGTACCAAAAGTGACTGGCACTGTTTCTGTGTTACTGTATTTGATAGTTCATCCTCTCCCTGTGTGTGACAGACACAGCTCTTCAGTACTTTATATTTAAATAATTAGTCTGCCTCCCTTACACTTTACATTTTCAGTGATTGGCTAAAAGACCATTCTTCATGTTTTATTTACATACATACTCATGTGTGTTATGATTATGTAGAATACATATATTTATACAAGAATCAGTATGCATAGAAGTAATTTTTGACTACATGTATATATACAGTATGTTTTCCCTAAGGTAAATCCTCTAAACTTTCTGCATTTCTCATAGATTTTTTTCATTTCAAACTTCAGGTGTTGCAAAAACTGATTTGAATAATTAGGACAAAAAAAATGTTATTAATTAAACAAAAAAGCCGGTCTAAAAGGACACGGAAGACTAACCAAATCAAACACCGAAATGCACATTTACCATCCCATGGGTGACCGGACTGGTACAAACGCATCACCCTGAAAGTCACCTAGCGACACATTTTCCATGTGTGAGACCGTATAATGGGGCACCATGGGAAAAAATCACACACAGTGCATGCGATATATTTTATTGAAATGTTTTGGTGTTTATTAATAAGCGTTCAGAATTGTTCTTCCTATACATATTTTATCAGCTCATAGCAGATAGCAGCATCTTGAACCTGAAACCAAGTAATACTGACTTTAATATTATTTAATCTTCTGTTACATTTTATTTTATATATATATATATATATATATGTGTGTGTGTGTGTGTGTGTGTGTGTATATATATATATACTGTTAGCTGTGTGTAAAATTATTAAATTTTCTTTGTAAATGTTACTTTGTAAACTTTTTAGTAATACATGAAGGATGGGTGGAAAGCAATTTTTAAATGTTAATTATAAATGAACTGAGTCTCATTATGGTTATTTATATTTAATAGCAATTTCAAATAAATATTCTAGCTTTTCAAGACATATGTGCTACATTGAATTTTTCTTTGCACCACGTAAAAAAAAAAAAAAACCACAGTGCCATTCGCTAATCAGTGGAAATAAAAACAAAAATCTGTATTTATACTATTGCTTGATGTCACATAAAGCTGAAACTGTGTTAAAGTGACCTTTACACCACAGAACAACATGTCATATGACAACTGCATGGCACTCCAGTCGAACTAAAGGTAAGAGGGAAAACTGAACTACTTCTGTACAAATATAATAATCACCCAAGAAATTTCAGTCTTAATAATAATGAGGCCACAGTTGATGGTTCCCCAGCGTTCAAGGAACGTTACAGTTTGGTCTCCTGTAGCAGCCTAACCTAAAAATAAAATTTCATTATTATAGTCTATAAAGTTCTTCTACATGAATTTTAAAGAAGAAAGATCAGGTGCTGTAATGACCTCATTGACATGTAACTGAAGTCTTGTTTAGTGACTATAACGTGTCTCCAGCTTGTATAACAGAATAAAAATTAATATCTTGCAGATAGTGGATTTGATACATTTAATACTGTTACCAACAATGTCCACACCAGGCAAGGTAGGATCATTCAGCATTTACTTGTGGACATTACGGGACCGAAATGATTCACATAATTTCAGTTGTGTAACGTAGGTCAATCTACAGCGATTTTAACAAGCTAATTTAATTGCTGGCCAAAGTTAAACGCTGAGTTTCACCATACAGTAATATCATTTCACTTAAGATATCTGCTAAGGAATTAATGCTGTAGGTGCACGTCCTAAGTGTACTGGTACTGATTTCTCAATCAGCTGCTGTAATGTCACAACACACGTTGCTATACATCACCATGCTTTGCTGTGGCAATCAAGCAATTTATTTACAAGCCAGTAAAGATAACAGCCTTCCCTCCTTACTCATAAGCCCTAAAAATGATGATGATGAGAAATAAAACAAAAAAAGGAGAAGGAAATCATGACAAGCAGGAAAAGAACAAACCAACAGGTAGGATTTATAGATGACTCTGATGTTTAAGACACATAAACAGTGTCCCACCTAGAGACTGATGCCAAAGGTTAATGACACCTGCTGATGACAGAACCACCAGCGGCACATCAGCTACGGAAAACCCGTTCTGGCAACCATGGTACATCACTGGGTCAGAAACTTCATGCTCGCCTGGGCGATGCTCAGACCTTCAACAGGTAAAATATGCTCACACAGGGTCTTAAAATACACATGCCTGATTCGAGTATCTTTTATATGGCAGTGAGGCAAATGGATGAAATCTAAGAAGCTGACCTATTAATCAGAACATGTTCCCAGGGAAAGCAGCACTGTTGAGTAGAGTAGCTGAATTCAGTAAAACGCTCAGCTTTGTAAATTACTTACAAAAACCAAAACCTGAACACTTGTCATTAAAAAATCTCAGTCACATGTATCTTCACTTGTAGGGCCATAGTGATTCACTTTAATGTAATGTTACTTTTTTCATTGGAGTTATGTGTGAAATTCCAGTCTGTATAAATTGAAAATCATTGCTAAACATGTGACAGAAAAATGGACTTTGATTTCAAGATTGTTTTCTTCAGTAGTAGTTACAATACTGCAAAACGTCAGGCACCACAGTACTGCTGGGAGTGGCCAAGAAGTGAGCCACCATGACGCCTACCCTCATGTAAAGGCCAAGAGATGGACACAGCAGCACCACTGTACACTGTAAAACTACTTCACGTACAGCTTCACCACTCTGCCTAAATAACGGCACTTTGGAAAGCAAAGTGTGCAAATGTCCAGAGAATTTAGGAGGAGACCGATGCCAGTTTTTCACACCTTCTGTGACATCAGGAGAGTAAAAAGCCACGTTAAGCCCGAATCCCGTTTATCATATTGGGTTGTGGATTTACTGATTCATTCAGTCCCCTTAAGTTTTATTTACACATTTTTAAGTAGTCAAGTGTGAGACACATTACACCTAAATTACTTAGTAATAAAAATGGTCTTATTTGTTTTTCTGAAAACAGAGGCAATTGCTGTCGCAACGCTTGTAATACTAAGACTTAAAGGCACATTGATCGTAGAATGTGAAGACCCAGAAACAGCACAGTACCAAGAATTTTCGCGTAACTTTACCAGTGAGGTAAGTAATAAATAGTATTGACTCTGTTACAGCATTCCATCAACAGAATAAATGTAATAATTATTGCCCTCAAATAATTATGATGTCAAATTATGTCACGTGTGTCCTTCAGGTGTTATAAAATGATATCAATGACTGGTCAGACGTCCTTCTTTTTCTGCAATGACATTAGTTAAAAGAATCGCCCACAGCAACAGAAAGGACTGCAACACGGGCACCTGTGTGGTCGTGAGCTCCGGACCAACGTGCCAGTAAGAATGCCAGACACTCCTCTTAAAGTTATATCAAAAACAATAAGTACAAGATGTGCAGAAATGCGGCTCTCAAGGCTGAGTGTCGTGGGAAACATTCTGGTGATGGGTTCCATGTTACTTGAGAACAATATCTTAGGTGTGCGACTCCGTGCCCTGCTGCAGGTGTAACGATGCTTACTGGTACTCTGGAAGTGACTGTGCGCGGCCCGTCCTTTAGAACGCTGTGTTCGATGGTGTGGGAGTTTTAGCTGGTGCCCTGGCTGTCTCAATGGTGGTTCTGATTGTCTACTTTGTCCTAAGCAAAAAAAAATCTTTGCAGTAAGTAACCATGACTTAAATTTGTCCATACTAGCACATGTAACATGCTACGCTGGCAGACAAGAACTGCTCAAAGGTTTTTCTAGAATATAAAAACAGGACATATTAACTACTGTGCTTTTTGGTATTTGTTTTATATTATTTGTTCAAATGGTCTGTAAACAATGAGGCCCCTCTAACATCTCTCTCCCCTTACCTTTTAATCAGCTCCATCGGGATGAAGGACAACGAGGATGATCAGGTGAAACAATTCTTGGAGAATGAATTTGAATGGCCTTCTTCTAATAGATAGTTTAAGAGTCCTGCTACATCAGGTACTGTCCAATAGCAGGTAATTTTTTCACAGTACAGTAACTTAACTAGGACCTTCAGTTCTTTGATTAACGTTGTATCTTAGTTTTGATTTATGGTGGACAAAATTTGACTTTATTTCTACCAATTTTTCTTTTACAGCATTGCAGGGCACACATCTGGTCTTCTCCTGAGATTTCATCACATCAACCTGCTCTTTCCTGAAATCTTAGGTGGATCTTCTGGGTAAAAAGAACTTCAGACTGAAATGAGGAACACAAAAACTGCAGACAAAAAAACTTGTGGAATCATTAGCTAATTTACATGGTGTACATTAGATCACCTTTTTGGTGTTAATTTGCATTTTCTAGGTTCACCAAGCCCAGTGATTTTTTCTGCAGCTTTGAGTAACCCTATTTAAAGCAATACAAAATATTAAAAACATTTTTTGCTACACCAAAGCCAAATTTAACTTCAGGCCCTAAGTCATAGCAAAAAGGTTAGGTTGCACACGTATGACAGAGCTATGAAATAAACATGCAGTGAACATGTGGTGGCATGATTTACACAAGCAGTGAAACATCCGACATGCGCATCATGTTGTTTTGATCCTCAATGAGCAAAACGTGAGATACGCTGATCAAACATGTAATATTTGTAGATGTATGACATGTATCAATACACTTCATACACAACCCTACTTCTGTCCCTTAGAGAATGCAATTTTGTTTGCTACTGCTTCCAAAATTTACATAGATTCCATACTGAAAACAAAAAGTACCGTATAATCACCCTTAAACTGAGATTACGGTAACATTTTATACATAACAAAGATAATGACTCCCAAATTAACATAGCAGCTACATAATTATACTGTCAAAATGTCCTCATTTCATCTCATGTTCATTTAACCAGCAGACTCATGAAAACCAGTCATAAAATATCACCTTGTCAGGTCAAATATCTGGATCAATAACAAATGAAGCAGAAATTAAACAGTTTAAAGATACTGTGGGGAAAAAAAAAAGTGAACACCATATTAACTGATAAAGTTCCTCTTTAATATGTACAAAAAAATCATAATAATACAAATCATCAAAACACACAAGACAAAGAAAAATATAAAATGCCAGGAGAAATACTGGAAAAAGAATTAATCTGTTATCATGACGTTTGACAGGACAACAGATGATCCCCGTCTTGCATTTCATGCTGTCTGATGGACACGTCACGTTTATTATGCTCAGCTACGGCTCATCCTGCACCCCTGGGGCCTTAACCCGTGCCAACAGCTTCAGAGGAATCATGAAGGGGTTCAGAGGGCACAGGCCCGCTGTCGCCCAGTCAGCCTTCTCTCCCCTCGTGTCTGGCTGTGCACGGAGCTCTGCCTTCACAGTACCATCAGTAACTGAAGTGCCACTGCCTACTGCGTGGCGTGCCTTTGCCTCTGGAGCCGTGAAGGGTTTACTCTGAGTTGAGGACACCCCGTTGTCTACCCTCTGACTGGACTCTGGCTGACCAGTTCCTTCTTGTTCAGAAAGACCCCCCCTGTCGATAAGGTGACTACTGGACGAGGGTCCGACATCTTCCCCATCGTAGTGAGAGAATGTTCTGCTGTCATCCGGCTCAGATGCTGAAGGCCTGCCGCATGGGCGGGGCTCCTCCGCAGTGGAAGTGAGCCGATTGTGTACCTGACACAGGTGGTGCTGCAGCTCCTGACAGTCCAGCATGGACGTCTCCTCTGGGAGGGACATCAGCAGGTCTAAGACCACGGCACTCTCTGAGAATGTGGACAGGCAATATAGCTTTTCATTTATTATAGCATTTCAATGATGATTAAAAAAAAAATGTACAATCTCCTTTTTTGGTGTCATTGTGCAGACAAATATTAGCAATAGCTTTAGATATAAAGAACGAGGCTAAGAGAGGAATGGTAAAATAAGTGAAAACATTAACAACAGTAAATATAGACTACAATAACCAAATAGTTCCTATAGTACAAACTACCAAAAAGTCAGTATATACTAATAGAGAAAGAAATATAAGATCACACTGACCCATAGCAGTGAGCGGCGCCTCTTTTGTCTTCTTGTTCACCGAGTTCAGATATCGATAAAGCTTTTCGAAATTCACTGTGTATTCCTGTTTGCCCAGAGTGCTCCTGAAAGGGGGAGGCTGAGGCTGGCCAGCGCTGCACTGCTTCACACCGGCTTGGGTGGAGCTGGCCAAATGGGGGCTGGGAACTAATGCTGTGGCTGCAGGAGTACTGACAGGTGTAGAAGCTTGGCTTGATTTGGGCAGCTGGCAAGAGGGGTTTGGCGAGTTCGGACCAGACGGCAAGGGACAAACTGTGCCTCGCGTGCCAGAAACCGACGCAGCCGTCGTCACCTGAAGCTGAGTTTCCAGGCCAGGTGAGCACCGAGAGCACTCTGCCCCGTCTGAGGTGCACGACCTAATCGTGGGCTTCAGGCGGATGGTCTTGTGCTTCTCCGGCAAGCTGAGGTAGCGAGACGGGACTGAATGCAAAAGGCTACATGGTTCTGTGGCTCCAATCACCACAGTCTAAATGGAAGAAACACAGATCTCCATGAACATTACTGCCCTAATCACATTTAACAAACTAAACTCCATTCAACTGCCTACTGTTCTCCTGGCTTTATGCAGAGCACTCAAATTTTTTTTACTAGTTTTGTGAATGGGTATGTTATTGAAAACATTGTGACTTTACACTTTCAGTACCTGTATATGTGCATGTGGCGTTTGTGTAGTCTCTCTGTGTGCAAACCGGTTTCCAGACCCGGTGCAAGGGCACAGTGTGCAGGTGAACTGGTAACGAAACCACTTCACACGTGACAAAAAAATTAATGCGTGCATGTGTATGTGCCCCGTGACAAAGTGACATCCCATCTCAGATGGATGCTGTAATTCCCAGAGTAGATTCGTCACCACCGTCAACCTTACAGGCTAAGAGGTTGACGACCGGTAGTTTTTATACATACATGCCACCCAGTCAGTTCGCATACAAGCGCTGTACGTTTAACTCCACGAGTCCCCACAGACCTGCGAGAATGCGGAGGAGATGGCCTCTTCCAGCGAGCCTGCCATGTCCCGGGAGAGCGACTCCCACAGCTGTATGGGGACTCTGGCCAAGTGCTCCTCTCGCCACAGACGCTTCACATGTTGGGCCACAACCTTACCCACACGGCTTTTAAGGAACTGAAGGACGCTTTTAATCTGAAAGCAATCCACGCATATCAGAAAAACGTGCTGCATTGTTTTCATTTAGTCAAAGTCAACGTTATTGTCCATTCTGCTATATGTACAGGACAAAGAGGACTGAAATTACGTTTCTCTAAGTTCCGCGGTGTAATACAGATAGCACAAGAGAAGACAAACACCACATAACACAAGATAAAAAAAGAAAGACAAGCACCATGTAACACAGACAGAATGCTGGATGCAATAGCAGCATGGAAGGTTTTTAAATATACACACATGTATATATTTAAATGCAGTGCACCATAGAAACCTACGCATCCAATAATGCACCGTATCTATTTAATCAGGCAACACGTGTAGTTTTCCGTTATGTCTGTTTATCCACGATGCATTTAACAAACAACCCGGGTCAACATCAGTCCTTCTCCCTACTCGCGAATGCACTATTAACCAACCGATTTAAAAACCCTAATAAAAAATTAATGCCAAGTAGCAAGACCTCTCTTATACTGTACGAGTTTTTTATGGAATGATTCTTAGCTCCTCTCGCCTACCTCTGATGAAGATCGCTTGGCGATTTTGGCTTTGAGGGCGCTGATATCGATGTCCTTCTGGTCGGACTGCTTTTTCAGCAAAGCCAACAAGAGACGCCGCTCGCTGCGGCTCCAGCCGCACCACTCGCCCCGATCTTGCACAAGGCGCCCGGACTCCTGTTGCTTGGCCACGAAGCGATGCGGCACTGCTCGGCGCCGGGACGGGGGCTTCATTACTGAACAATGTTATGTTACAAATCTATCGATAGGTTTCAAAGAGCCTTGAGCTAAAACATTTAGTTAAGTTATTACGTGCCAGAAAGGGGAAAAAAACATCAGGCTGCAGTTACCGAACAGCACGTGTCCACAATATTTATTTACAATACATTATACCATGTCAAATTTTACACCATGAACCTACAGTTTTATTCATCGGTTAACTAAGCAATTTTCTAGAACTAAACGAACGCTGGAAACAGGCTTGACGGCAAACAACGAACATGTTACTACAACAAATACTGTACATCAAATTAGTTTAACTCGTTATATGTTTTGCTCGCGACTTTCATGAAACCGGCTGGTCTTTCAAAGGACACGTAGCTGCCAAGTAAGGTTTGTCCAGCTTTTATGCTTTGCGTCGTTTTCACGTTTTATTTATTGCGAAAATTTAATAGATTAACTACTGTATTAAATTCATATACCTATCATTTTTTTAAAAAAAAGGTTTCACGTCAAATTTACTGAGCCTCTCAACAGCTAAAGCTAAAGACAAACACTCGCGACAAGACGTGACCGCTGTGCGTGTACGGAAAGCCGGACGTCCAAACAACTTCGCGGTTTTTGTAGCGGATTCGTCAAACTTGAAGCCGTGTACATCGGGGAAATACATTTTCTGTTCGTACTATAAATTTAATTACACATAGTACGTAAAGCAATGTAACCTTTGAAAATATTATAATTCAGGAAAAAAAAAAAAAACTGACTGGCAGCGGTGGGATTCGAACCCACGCCCCCGAAGAGACTGGAGCCTTAATCCAGCGCCTTAGACCGCTCGGCCACGCTACCACTACGGAAGAATGTTTAAAACGTGTATACTAAAGCTGTCACAGCAATACCGAAAGTTGTGCAAGCCTTTGTGTTTTTTTTTTTAATTTTAACATAATCACAAAAGTTATTTTTTAAAAATTTTCTGTTACCCCCAAGACATCTTGAAATTTAAGATTCAGAAATAGCATAATTAGGACTTCACTCCCACTCATCACTTCGGCATCAATTTATAACAATGTTTTGCACATTTACAAAATGGTCGTAATTACTTATTGGCTTAAATACAGTAAAAACATTAAGAGAAAGAAATATGTATTACTGTACTTTTACTTATTGTGCATAACGTGTTTGTTTTTATCTACTTAACGTGTTGACAAATGTATACAGTATGTTTACATACGCTATACAAACATTATTAACGTTGACATAAAACCCCCCCCCCATTGAGCGACACTGACCGCACGTACCAGACCGCAGCTCGGAGGCACAACATTCACTTCAGCAGCACAACTATTTTTATTTAATTACATTGCATTTCTTTTTTTGGCTGGTTAATTGACATTGTATTGTTTAGTAAAAATTTACAGTACAGACACCTGTGGCCAGCAGTACCTCTTAGTAATTTATCCTTCACTTTTCATAAAGGCCACAAGGGGAAAAAAAAAAAATCCTGTGATCCTACGGTGTTCCTTCCTTATGTCACTGAAGTCACATTTTCTTCCACAATGATAAAAGTATGTCCAGTTCTCAAGAGATCATGGTTTACAAACTAAACTTACACAAGTTGTGGCAAATTTAGGGACATTCATGACATTAATGAAAAAATATAATGTACAAATAAAAGGACAACATAGCAGTCATAACTATTTCAGTAACTCTTACAGTATATCACTCAAATGGGTCATTTCTACAATATAAAAGCACCGCTCAGCATCTGCTTTGCCAGGTTTGACATCACAGCGTGGTAAGTCTTGTCCACGGTGCCTGTCCTGCTCACGCCTTGCCACGGCTTGTCCTTCATGAACAGCAGAGAAGCCAGCGTCCCAGCCTGCTGGGGTTGTGCTGTCAGCCGTGGGTCGGCACTGTGACACGCAGAAACATGGCAACACAGATGGGGAGGTTTTCTCAGGAATCAGTAACAACCGTCCTTCCATGATTCATCAGCGACTGGTCTGCATGACTTTGTCAGTCCTAGGGACCTGCCAAAAAATAAATATATATATTTATTTATGCAGTGGAAAATTAATTAAGCTGCTTAATTATAGGACACAACTGTTCAGATTTATTTAATTATTCTCACACAAGCTATGTTTTTCGTCATTTAAATATTTACACACCATCAAAACTACTATAATCTTAGCAGGGTGACAGTGTCACATTTCACTGGCAAGCACTAGTTACATAACACTTGTGATTCTCCTTTATTTATGATTATATAAACATCCTCTTCATTTATGAATTACAGACAATACCGTTTTCTTTACAGCCCCAGATATGAGTTGGTTACATGAAGGTTTTAACAAAGCATTTGCATATATTAAAGTATTGATGCATCTTTATAAATTTTAATATACATGTACAAAGACCACAGAAGCAAACTGTTAAATTTTTTTAATAGAAAGTCAGCACTTCTACATATTTGTAAGTGTTAGAACACACTACCTCCTGGCAGGCTGAGCCAGTCTCCCTCGTGGTGCAGATGCAGACCCGCCCATTGTGGCCCGTGCACGTGACGGTGTGCTTTTCCCTGACATACTGGCAATCCGGCCAGCCGAGGACACCCCACCGTTGGACGGGACCGGAGACTGTCCCCTACGCAGTCCAGGCAGCCCATCCTGAGTCACAGTTTGACGCACTCCAGCCATGGAGCTCACCGGGTTGAGAGCCTTCACAGGGGTGCGAAGAGAAAGGGCTGACTGGCCATTGCTGCGCAGCCTGGTGGACGACACGCCTGCGATTGGAGAACATGCATTATTTACAGAATGGGCTCTGAAAGCAACACTCATGGGCAACAGCAGGAAACCGAAAAATATCTTTTTAATGTGACAAACTACCCCAGGCTTGCTTGTGCCATTTCTATTCCAGGGGGTAGCAATGGCCTACCAGAATAAACATCAGACTAGTTTTAAAAAGCAAACGAACTTTGCTGGTATATATAGTTGTCCCTTTTCATCTGTGGATTTGCCTTCCACAGACTCAGTAACCCTCAGCCAACCATGGTCCAGAAATATTAACTGGAAAATGACAGAAATAAAAAATACACAAGTTTTTACATTGCGCACCAGGATGTGAATCAGCCCATTGTCCAGTGTATCACACACTGTGTACTCTACTGGCTACCTTCCTGTTAATAACATAGTAGCTATCTTGGTTATCAGACTGACTTTTGTCGTACTGCAGTGCTTACTACAGTATACTGTTATAATCATTCAATTTCATTATTAGTTAGTCTCTTACTGTGTCTAATAAATCATATTTACTGTAGGTATTTTTGTATGTAGGGGAAAAAAATATTATCTATAGAATTTGGTACTGTCTGCAGTCTCAGACATACACTGGGAGTCTCGGAATGTACCCTTCAAGTATAAGGAGGGACTACTGTACAAAGAAATGCATTACAATAGCATGTTTTCCACAGAGCCCATTAGAGGGCACTACAGCACAAGTAATTTACAAATAACACAGAACATTCCGTAAATATGGTACAGACCAACATTTCAGAATTACACATATCAGTAATATGCTTAGAACACTCAATGAGAAGCCAGCCATTGATATCGCCACAATTCATTTTTGTATTGCTACAACAATTACTTCTGACTCCTCCTTCCTTACTGTTTGTGGTTCCCATACAGTTTTATATAGATGAAAGGGCTTGCAACCTGAATGGCTTTTTAAAAAGATACTTTGTTGGTTCAGTTCAAAAGGCACATGAAAAGTATCCTTGAGTCACAAAGACCGTCACTCGATTAAAACAAGTGGAGGGGGGAAAAATAAATAAATAATTCTTACTTGGGGGTGAGAGTTGATTACCCTCATAAATTTAATCTGAAAATAGCACTCATTTAATCAAGGTATCTTAAAAATAATTGTATTAATCTGAAAATGCATTGCTTTACTCCATTATGGGTCTGAATTTATAGAACAAGACTTTTCCTTACAAAACTAACTGTACTTTCATGAAATCGGAACTTTTGTGTGTGTGTTATTGATAAGCATGTGATATATTTCGGTCAACACACTCACATCTGAGCAATCTGACACCATTGTTAAAGGCTACTCAGTGCTGTGTGTCCTCTTACAAAGCACCAGTGTGAACGCAGGGTGGCACACACCTGCGCCGCGAGGCTGCGAGAGCATGGCGACACGCACCTGCGCCGTGAGGCTGCGAGAGCATGGCGACACGCACCTGCGGTGGAAGAGTGCGGCAGGCGGGACATGCGGCTCCCTGGGCTCTGCAGGTTGGCCTCCATGCTGCGGCTGTTCCTCACAGCCTCCAGGGAACGCAGGCTTGTGCGCGGTGCTAGGTTAGGCATGCTGTGCCGTAACTCATCTGTAAGCACAGACAAGGCCTGCGTCACAATGGAGCCCAAAAGCTGCGCCATGTCAGCTATTCAGTGCTATTAACAAACGGCAATATGAGCGTTTCCCAGCATGCAGCATACTGCACACCAAGTCATGGCTTGTTCTGGGTACACAAAGCAGAAAACAATATGCGACTATACTAACAATCAGTGTAAAATTTAACTGCGCATATACTAAATGAACGCTAAAACTGAAGCTCTGATAGCAGTTAAAAAGCAACAAGGAATAGTTATTAAAAGCCATGCCCTCATCAATAGTGCTCAGCCAGTAGTAAGGAGCGTCAACAGGCCCTGTGCATACCCTCTGTCCTGGCAAACTTGAGCAGCTCAGGACCAGGGCCCTGCAGGGACCGTCGGGGGGCGCGGGTGCGCTGGGAGCTCAGGCGGCTGTAGTCAGCCAGGGCACTGGGGGACTGGCAGCGAGGCGAGCTCAGAGGGGAGGGGGAATAGCGGTGCAGGCGGTGGGGCAGAGAGAAGCAGCTGTCCTCCTCATCCTCCAGGCTGTACGAGTCGAACTCCTGGTCACTGAACGTGCCGCGGCGCAGAGACTGCAGGGAGGCGCAGGAGCTGCGACGTGACGCTGACGCTGAGCTGGAGGCGTAGTCCTGCCTGAGGCCTGCGTGCAGGCACACATGGGCAAACGCACACGTATGTACACAGCACATTAGCTATCTGGTCTGACAACACCAGCACACTACATAAACACTATAGCAGCCACCGGACTGTTATCAGGCACAGGGAGAGGATGATGGATGCATGAAATCATTGGTATATTAATCACTGCCAAAACTGCTTTTGAAATTATTTTCTATTACCAGCGTTCGAATCAATGTTAAAAAAAGTTAAAAAGTTTAATGCAAATTTTACATTCCCCTCTACTTACTGTTGCTAAGCGACAACATCTGGTTCCTTCACACCATTACACATACTGTAGAATTATGCTCTGAATGCTTTTAAAGGATGTCGTCACACTCATGCGACTGGAAACACGATCATGCGGCTGAACTCACTCTCCTCCTGCAGGCGAGCCATGATCTGGACGTCAGTGAGGTCCTGCAGCTTGTAACCCATGGAAATAGAGTCATCTGAGGTGCTCAGCTCACTGTCTATAGACGATTGCGAGCTCAACGCAGAGTGCATACTCATATAGCCTGCAGCAACACGAAGGGAAGAAAGCAAGGTGTGTCACGCGCCTCTCTCTCTGTGCACTTATGATCCACTCTGACAGCAAGAAGAGCGCCATGACGCTTCTCACACACATACATGCTTTCCACCACCCTTCTGCCGGCTTGACACAAGGCTACACACAGATGCAGTGCAACTTGTTCTGGAACGCCAGAAGACATCTGTAGATTCAGCATAGAGCAAGTTTAAATCTAAACCACCGACTGCCAACCACATGGAGCGTTTGATGTCGTGTGTCACAAGCGCAGTCATCTGTGGTCATGGTGTACAGAACAGTCCGATATGACGTGTTCTGTACAAACCACACTGTGCCTCAAACTCACATCTCACAGGGCATCTACCAGAAGCTCTGCCCTAACGTTCACTTACAGCCTTAAATCACAGAGCCCATCTTCACTACAACTGTTTACAGACCGGTTTGGTAAGAAACCAAAAGCCTTGTTACTGGCACACAGAGTGTATAAAAAGTGACACACTGCTCATGCAAAAAAAGGTTACTTCGTTGGTCAACAATCCATGCAGACACCTGAAGACAAACAGTGAGAAATGACACTTTTGTCTTTAAACTGTTGAGTAAAAAATGCACCTGCATAAATTCTGCAGCCTGGACTCCACACAAAGTGAACCATGCAACATACAAAAGTCACAGCATCCAACAGTAACTGCTTTCTGACATAACTTTAGTTACAAACCAAAGGCAGACAGTAATAACAACATGAAGGCACTTCAACAGACACCAGAGCGTTCTCTGAATCCACGGTGACGGCAGCAGACGGCGGGAAAGGCAGTGTGTGTTAATGTCATGCCATACCTGAGGTGCCACAGGTTAGTAGTGATTTGTTAGTTGATTTGTGGTACCCAGGAGAGAGAGAGGCAGTGCCAGGGCCAGCCTCCGGCATGAGCCCTGCTGTCGACTGAGAGGGGCTGCTATAAATGTTCCTCCATCGGGTGGCTGGAGAAGACAAGACACAACACAGCACAGCCAACCATCAGGAACTCTAACTCTGTCACACGGCACCACAGAGCTAACAGTACAAAGCACGTGTTCTTCAACCACAAAATACCACACCTACCGCCAACCAATGGGACTGGTCTAACAACACATATGCACCTGTGTATCTACAGACGTTGCACTTCTGTAGTTGACAATGAACGTATGATTTAAAAAAAAATACAGTAATGGCAGTTGTGAGACATCCAGTATATTAACATTTTAAGAAAGAAAGAAAGAAAAAAAAAAAAAAAAAAAAAAAAAAAAAAAACTTATATTTAAGCTACTGCCGACTTGGTGGACCAGAATATACCACCCACACAAAAGGGATAACCTTATACATGAGTCAGCAGATTATTTATGCATCTCCACATTTATTTTAGGTGCTCTGGTTCCTCCCTAACTAAGATATAAAGTTGAAGCACTGGCTTTCAGCAAGTTGGTCTTCTTGCTTTTTTAAATCTGTGTATATCTAGTTTAAGGTCTGAGGATATTTTTAAAGGTTCTAAATGCCATTTAAGATGACAAAACAATAACAGAAATTCATTTAAATTAACACTTAGCCTTAAAATTTATTATTTAAAACTGGGAAACACATTAAAATAATTTTCGTTTTCTGCAATCAGTCAATCTTCTTCCAGCTGCTCCTTCTAAGGGGGCACCACAGTGGATGATCCTTCTCCATGCCAACCTGTTCTCTGCAGCTTCCTCTGTCACCCCAACCTCTCTCATGTCCTCCCTCACTACGTC
>JABJVR010001506.1:0-12829 GCA_025773905.1 Chitala chitala
GGCAACAATGGCTGTGATGGTGGTGAGGAATGGAGGGCCTACGAGTGGATAATGAAGCATGGTGGCATTGCTACAGCTGAGAGCTATGGCGCATACATGGGCATGGTACGTACCAGAGGAGCATTATGCTGCACAGTGTGGTCTACAGCTGCAGCATTTAACACGAATCAAATTTGTTGTCAATGAGCTGGCCTGAGGCATAATAATACTTTGTTACAAGTGATCAATTTTGTTAAAATAATGTAAGGAAGCAGTCACAAGACATGACCACAATCTTTTGTTTATAGGGCAATGTGGAATGATCATGAACACATGAGCATGAATAGGTCAGTTTGCCAAATGACACGCAGTACAATTTGCTCCTTTTATCCTCCTCTGTTGTAAAAAAAGATGTTGCATTGCCAAACAATTCTCCCAATGGTCACTAAAACACCGTAAATGATTATAATTAACCTGTGAGTTTAGCATGATGTAACATTGCAGGGTGATGTGGTGACTCAGCAGGTTGCACTGTTGCCTCATCCCACCAGGACAAATCTGACACGTGTGGTTTTCATAATCTCCCTGTGCTTGTGTAGGTTTTCTTGCCATAGCCTGTTGATATGCAGGTTCCTTACCTAGTGTGTGTGTGTGTGTGTGTGTGTGTGTGTGTGTGGCCAGTGCTGAAGTTTGGGAATGGTTGTACAGATGTACAAGAGTCACAAGCTACACAAATGTGACGTCTGGTGATGCAGATGAAGACCTCTGCCAGCTCTAAGGACATAAGGACCTGAAACATCCAGTTTTTTTACACCGGTAGAGTCAGTTTGGCTCTGTGCATCTAACAAATATAAGAGGGGAAAAAACATCTCTAACTGATTCTACTGCAACACAATGCTTACAGAACACAGGTCATTCCTTTTGTGTCCAGTTTGCATGAACGACTAACAAAAATTAGATTCCCTGAATTTAGGACACAAGTTTTAGATTTCAAAGTGTACAGTAAACTGCAGAGAGCAGACTAATGTAAGGGGTTCTGCCAGAGCTCCATGAAACTTCTTCCTGATCCACATCTGCTGTGAAACAGAGTATGAGGTATTGGATACATGTTATCCTATAACCAATTCTTAAATATTTTAATTTATTTGATCCCAGCGACACTGAAGTGGACAAGCGGCATAGAGCATGGATGGATGGATGAATATCTCACTGTTAGTTGGGCTTCTGTAAGGCTGTTTTGTGTTATGGTTGGGCTACTGTTGATGTCTGTATGTGCCATACAGATGTAGCTACAGCCAGCTGACTGTCATAGACAGTACATCTAAAGCTCCATAGTAAGTGGAAGCTGTTACTGGTTGTACAACTGCTTTATGAATGACAGACTGCCCGACTCAAGCTTCAAGCGGCTGCTGCAGTTCTTGTTCTTCTGGACCGAGCTCCAATTGGCCCTCGTTCCTTGAGTTCCCTCTGACGTTTTTCCTCTCGGACCTGAAGGATTCGGTACAAATTTCAAAAGGAACAAGCTGTTCGATTCTGGCACATTCATGTGCAATTATGAGGCCCTTCCTCACCTGTTATTAAAGTGCTCTGCATCTTCCATTGTGTCAGGTAATGGTTTTTTGGCAGTCTCAGGTAGGGCTAGTGCGAGGGCGGCACCAAGCAGAGGTGTGGCACCAAAGATGAACATGGGCACCAGAGTGTTGTGGCTTCGTAGCAAGTTAATGAGTGGGGCCAGAACGCCGCCCAATCTTGCAAACATGGATGACATCCCAATGCCTGTCTGCCTATGTAAGAGTGAGATGGTTTATTACCACGTCCTTTTATGTCTCAGAGAACTTGGCGTCATATTGTCATTGTCTTACCTTAGCACTGTCGGGAAGATCTCAGCAGTATACACGTAGATTATGGCAAAGGAAGCGGTGATGCCAAACTTCCCTATCATGGCCAAAGCAGTCAGGACATTGGGAAAATCTGAGGGACAGTAGGGTTATTCTGCAGGTGTGTACTTGGTTACCACAGTTTCCTTTTAGGGGGTTCTAACTGGTCCCAGATATTTCCTAAGAATGATGATGCACTGTCTCAAAACACAACTGAAATATGGTAACTTGTTACTGAACTGTGAAAAAGAGAACTTTAAATGGGTTATAATATGAGTAAGGAATGCTGCCCTCTGTTTTGCGTTGGGCTGCATGACACCAAGTTGGAGTTGATTATTTCTGTGGAACTGCACGCCACTTTGTGGTTAATCCCACCGATATCAGGGCTAGTCACCAAATAATTCACGGTAAAATTTTTCCAAATGTATATTTTAATTGTCGTTTAAATGTTTTAACATGCTTTTGAAAAATATTATCGCTGTAATGATTGGTCTGTCAAAGATGCTTACTGGAAGCAGCAATTCCCTTTAACAGATCTGGATTGTTGAACAAAATAAGTGTGATTAGTTTATAATAATTGTTATTAGGCAGCTAGAACCATGTGTGTGGTTCCATGAAATTAGTGCACACTCATTTCATATCTCTGGACCAATAACAATCTAGTATTAACCAAAGATGTTTTGTGTGTGTTTGTGTGTGTGCGCACGCGCGCGCGTGTGTGTGTGTGTATTTATATATTATATTTATATCATATAGCATAAATAATTTTCCTCTGACTTAATATAGCTTTGGTGTCCCTGGGAAAAAGTTTGCTAGTATGAAAATGTTTTTCTGGGATTGTGGTCAGTTTTATCTGCAGACCTGCATGCACAAGGATGGAGTGACGTTACCTGAGAAAAACTAAGCCATGGTTGGAGTAGGAGTTGAGGTAATATAAAACTGAACATGGAATCGAGACTCACCTGCAGGCACAGCAAGAGTGAGTAAACAAGCAGCGCCCCCTAGTGCGAGGAAGCAGCACTGCGGCACACGGCGGCTGCAGGGCAGGAAGAGCAGGGCCAGTGAGCGAGCCGGGATCTCTACTAGGCCGAACACAAACTGGGTAAGGTACAGGTCAGCACCCAGGTGAGACACGCCCAGTGAAAGGCCATAGTACACCAGCACATTGACAAACCTGTAGAGATGTGCACAAATATTCCCATCACACATCATTGCACACACGTGTGTAAGGCTTGGCTTTTTCACCTCACACATTATTGTTCATTAAACCATGTGATGCTGTTACATAGGACTGATGTGTTTACCATATGTAAAACAGTATAAATGCCCTCTTCCTCATCTGTGTGGTACGCAGGAGATCGGTGGCTTTCAGGCTGTGTCTCTGTTGTTCTGAAGCCATCTGGCACTTCTCTACCTGAAAAGAACAGGTGTCAGATAGTAACTACACATGATCTGCCCACCACACTCCTACTTTAACAATGGAATCCATGTTGGCCATTCCAGTGGATTCAGAGCTGCTTTGAGGACTGTTCAGAAGCTGACCCAAAAGCAAACTTAGATGGATCTAGTGATATGTGATCTTCTATAGGGTCCAATCAAAATGCACAACCTAAAACGCAGCCTAAATCTGTGATGCGGTGATGGCACACATGCACATATTTAATACACCTGCAGCTGTGGGAATCTTCACTCCATTGCAGACTGTTTTTACCTAATTCCTGCCATGAAAGAGTAAGAGTTTGGCATCAGCCCCATTCTAATATGGTTATAATAAAAAGGGGCAGTATCTATTGTGTGATGGGAGATTTACCTATTTTTGTAACTGCTTTGTTTAGGAGCCGTAGCACAGAGATGGCTCTGTTCAGGTCTATGACCTAACTGGAAGGGACCAATTAGATGGTGAGAAACAAACTGGCCTCTGCGTGAATGCGAGGGGTGTTGAGGTAGTTGAGGTACTTTGAACAAAAGGGAGTGTAAAGTCAGCAAGGCTGTCACTACCTGGAGGGTGCTGGGGAAATTGCGGCCATTGACGCTTGCTGCCTTACGCAGAAGGACCATGGCTTCTTCACAGCGATTGTTTGCCAGTAGCCAGCGAGCTGACTGAGGGAGGACCCTGATAAGAAGGAACATAGTCCTTTATGTCCATGAAGCCGACCCACAGTTCCACCTCACCGTATAAATGTGTGTGGTAACAGCAAGAACATCTTCAGTGAGGAAGCCAAGTGAAAGCAGGGAATTAAAGCAGTTTTTATTGCAAACTTACCACCTTGTGGTTATAAAATTCCTTTGCTAACACATTACTCTGCAGGACTCTAATACTCGTTCAAGGGTTCAGATCTGTGTATTTAATAGACTAGCCCCATGTACCCTATTAAATACACAACAATTAAACACAAGAATGGGGCGGTCAGGACTTAGTGGGGCCAGTGCAAGTCATGCCTTCCTCACTGGACATGTCCATTCATCAGATCTATACTTTAGCTGTGAACACCAGCAGATAAAATCTCGTTAAAAACGGCACTTCAGTGTCTATGTATGATGTCACATCACAAGTACCTCCAGGTTATAAATAACCAGCAACCTTCTATAAGCTTGCTACAAATGTTTAAAGAAACATTCTGAAATGACAAGCCACACCTAAATAATAAATGGCTTGAAGAGACTTTACTATGAGTTCCTTGTGCCTCTGATGATGAAACTGCCTCAGATTCTAGTAAAACATGCTCTAGTATAGAACAGTGAAGTTCTAATGTTCACAGTGAACTAACTTCTGTAAGGCTACATCCTCCACGAAGAGAATGTGTGACATACATCAGACTTTCAAGTGTCTCCTGGGAAAGATCCGGTAACATTAACCCCAACTAGCAAAGGCAAGCAAGAAACACCCACCAAACAGACTGATTCAGTGGCACAAGGAAGTATTAACTTACTGTACTGTGTTTTACTGTATTGTTGAGGCAACCTGCAAGTCATTTTGTGCTGGGCCACACACTGTTTTTCCAGCTTGGTTCTTGCTCACCAAATATAAAAGATGAAGAGAAATCCAGGGGCAGATATGAGCAGCTGCAGCTTCCTCCAGTCCCGCACCAGGTACGCTACTCCTGCCAACAACATGTACCCGAAGCCAAAGAAATAGTCCGTCATGATGCCAGCCAGCATGCGCCGTTCGGTGCATGTCCATTCTGTGCCTGTTGGGGGGGGGGGCATTTCAGCAGATGAAATACCTGGACAACTATCCATCTAACAGAATGGAATAGAATGTAAGATAGATGACAGGATCTTATTCCAGTTTAAGGATTACATTTTGCAGTACAATTTGTGGGGATTTTATGTAAAAAAACCGGGCTACTATCATAGTCAATGGAATAATGAAATTCATAGAATTCTTTTCCTTTGGCCTTAGCTTCTGCATGTTGTAGAAGAATTTAAAAAATTTTTAGGAATATTTCATACTTCACGCTGTTCCATCCTTAAACATTTACATACGTTCCAAAGTTAACTTTGCCCAAAGGTGTAGATTTGAGGTGTGGAGAGTAGGGACATGTTCCTACCAACATTTTAGCAGTATTACATTGTCCCTTGTGTGATTGGTTATTTTTTAACACAGTATGGGAAAATTTCACAAGACCGGTTAACAAAATAAGTGAAATTGAAGGAAAGATTTAAACTGCTGACCCTCCAGCCCCCAGTGATATTTCATTATTAACATTTCATTTTTCATGTTATGGTAGTGTTTTGTACATACTCTTTATGTAGGCTTCAAGAGCATTTCAAAGTATTTACATCTACATTCTTTAATAATTTTCATAATCGTTTTCAATATCTTAATAAATTTTTATAAACCTCGTCTTAATTTTTTGACAATGTATGCTACACACATATAGCAATATCACCGTAACAAAGTGTTTATAAAACATTTACAAACATAAAATACTGTATACTGTATATAGCCCAGCTCTACAGGAAATGCATACGACGGAAATAAACTGTGACCCTCTAACAGTAGACATGTTAAGCCCTGCTAACCAGATGTTAGATTGGTTTTGTACTAGTTGTGTCTTTTCTACTTGATTCTAATTAAGTCAATTAAGTTTTCCTTTGCTTGGGGTTGGGTTGTCTGGTTTGTGGTTCTTCATGATTATCTCGTTTGGAGCTGATAGTTTGGTTTTTTCAACCCTGTTTTGTCAGGTTTATTTTTGCTTCTGTTGCCTTGTAGTTTTCTTTATCTTTGTATTGTGTGTTACCCTGTTTTTTTTGGCTCTGCACTTGTTTTGTTTCTCAAATTAAACATCTTAATCTGCCATTAGGCTTAACTACCCTAAAAATGATACAGAACTAAACTGCTGTTTTAGCTTGCACATTCAAAAGCCAACAAAGACTGTTAACCACAACCGTCTTGGCTACAAAATTTTAAATTAAATGTTCTGCTGAGGTAGGTTGCTTTGAATTGGTCTAGGATGAAAAACACAGATGCACTGTTAACCACAGCTCACCAGATATATATTTTTATCCTAGACTTGATTGCTAAAGGCTCTAAGATGAATTGAGGAATCTTGTGGAGTTTGGAATGTGAGGAGAGGCAGGGGGTAGTGTGTGTACAGTTTGGACTGGGAGGGGGGGTGTACTTTTACAGGTCATGCACTGCAGGTAGTCCAGGGCAGCCAATGCCAACAATCATCTGCTTATTGTTCTAATTTGTTCAAGTAGAGAACAGCCACCGGAATGTCTGCAGGAATAGACCTTCAGGTCTTATTTCAGCACAGTTTTCTCCTTCAGTCACACAGCTCTCTCTCTCTCTTTCTCTCTCTCTCTCTCTCTCTGTCTGTCTGTCTGTCTGTCTCTCTCTCTCTCTCTCTCTCTCTCTCTCTCTCTCTGTCTGTCATGCACAGCCATGATGGAGAAAGCTGTGCGTGCAGTAAGGTACGGTACGTGAGCCTTTTGTGAGTTAACATGGTTAACTCACAACAAGATGGATGAGGCTTATTAACACTTCAGTGTAGAAGCTCAGTCTTGATTTTCTTCTTCCCATTGCTTTAGGTTGTCTTATTAGGCTCAAAGAAGTGTCTCTGAGTGAGTGAAGGTATTTCGATTCCCATGCGAGTATAATAGCAGCAATCAGTAAGGTCTGCAACTGGTCACTAACTTTAAACATGCACATAATCAAAACTGCACTCCAAGAGGCAAGTGCTGCCAAAGTTTTAATTCAAGGATGGAGGAAGAAAAATGTTATAATTGTTCACATCATTGGATATCTAGTATTAATACAAACTACACCTATGTATTAATGAATATGTGTCTGTTTTTGTCTGTGTTTAGCTTGTGTGCGTGCGTGTGTGTGTGTGTGTGTGTGTGTGTGTGTGTGTGTGTGTGTGAGAGGGATCCCACCTCACCCAGTACAAAGGCATTGATGATCACTCCAGACACTGTGGTTCCCACAAAGAAGCGCAGCAGTGTGTAAAGAGGAAAGTTTGGGGCAAAGGCAGCGCCGACCCCAAACACAGCCTGCAGGACCAGTGACACCAGCATGGCGGACCTGCGTCCATATCTGCACCACACAGAGCGAAGGGTTACGCAAGAGGACTGAAGGGAAGGTGGACGGGTTAATGCATGGCAGGCTCTGTGCTGGGAGGATTTTCTACAGAGCGTGAGCGATTCTCATGTGCTCTCCTACCTGTCAGCCACAGCGCCAAACAGCACTGCTCCCACCAAGAGCCCCAGCATGTACACCGAGGAGCTGATGCTGTTCAGGCTTGCCTTATCACACACCAGGTCCCACTGTGGAGACACGGGGAGTTCACTGGTCTTAGCCTCACAGCAGTGAATCGAGACTCACGGTTCGGTCTTGCAGAAGATATGAAAACATGGCATCCTAAATGTAACTTGTTCTTTAAGCACAAATATATATATAGCTATAGGACAAATATATATAGGACAGGAAATATATAATTTTTTGTTTTTTTTTTTTCTTCTTCCTCTCCTATATATACTTATGGAGGTCGATTGGCCAGATGGAAACATATATCTGCAGTTAATTGTGGGTAACTGTCCGCCTGTAAAATAAAGTCCACCTGGATGACAGGGTCAGGGCTCATTGTGAAGTTGCAGTACGAGAAGTAACCCTGCTAGTCAGATACACGCATAATTATAGATCTCGTGTCTGTCTTAAGTTGCCTGGCTTCCCTAGAGTTATGTGAGCTGCTTATCGTACGCCTGAGTCACATTAAGTCAACCGTTCCTAATTACGTAACATTAATGACACAATCTGCTTGTCTCAGCTCCTGACTCTTCACAGAAATGGTAACATACAGTGATCCCAAAATCTGTTTTGACACTTAAGCTAGGTTTGAGATCCAGAACGTACGTATGAGTCCAAATACTTCTGTGTGTTTTGAACAATATCCCAGCAAGCATAAAACGTTCAAACAACTTTAGCTAAACGTTCCTAACGTTCTCTAAACGTTTAGCCAACGTTATTTGAACGTTTTGTGTTTGCTGTGATGTCTATTGTTTTACAGTATAAAATTTTATCGATATCTTATATTTTAAAAGGTGTTTAAGCTGTTCATTTAACATACATGCTATTTGGTATGACATTGTGTTACGTAATTTTTAAAATGCTGCCTTTTTTAAGCATAGTTTAATCTTTTTGGGGTTATTTTATATAGTTAAACGTAACGTATTACTGTGAGCCGCACAAACATTTTTTCTAGAAATTGTGATTAGAACGAGGAATCGATTTTTACGAACGTTAAACTAGTTGTCAAATTCACACATCAAATCAAAATTAAGTGTATTAGACAAACATTGCGTTTATTTAATTCTGAATAAATGATCGAAATGTACTGTTTAAACTGATAATTGCTGGGGTTTTTCCGATTGAGGTCAGTCATCTTCGTAACTTGCACATAAGTCTGATATTTCAAAGTTGAGTGTCATCTGATTTTAATTTATTGCGATCTACTTATATGTAAACATTTTCACGCCTTTATACACAAAGCTTTTTAAAAAGTGTTAAAATTTTCGGTACTTCCCTTAACACTGTAACACTGGTTGGTATGTAACCAGCTGTATGTCTGACTTTTTTGTCTAGTTAATGCGTGTGTGTCGTAGAAATTAGCAAAAGAAAGAATGGAAAAACGTCTTGCAATTTACTGTAAATGTGTAAAAATTTAAACGGGATCTTGCATTTAATTGTAACCGACGTATACTTTCCTTATATCATTTACTTTTTGTTAGAAACCAGGCTTATTTGCAGTGTGATAAATAGTAATTTTTGTGAATGAAGTTTAAATAAGCCTAGTCAGTGTATTGAACTGGTTTTTGGTAGGGTTTTGAGAAACTTTGTTTGCATGACAGATTACATTTATTTTGAAATTATAAACAAACCGCTGCACAGTTTGCCTTTTAAAATTTGACAAGGCAATTCTACTTAGATAAACACATGTAAGCACAATACATTTCTGCTACAGGACTTCATATTTGCGACCGTTTAAGACACCTGTTGCCTTCTCGCTGCCGTGACACCTTTTCAGGATTGAGCAGAACAACATGCACCATCACTCCATGTGATGGTCTTCAATAACTGTGATTCCGTGTCACTCTACGACAAAAAAAAAGAAAAAAAATCAAGTACAATACCTCGGTGACGATGGTACTTTTGAACACATCCTGGTTGTAAATCCAGCCCGTTTCGCAGACACATGCTGAGCTGTTCTCCGGGGAAGCCCCATCAACTGCTGTAAAGCAAGAGCCATTATGGAGGTCGAGAGACGCCGCGATGCTGCTGTTGACAGTGGAGTTACCGAAGCTGCCAGATGTGTTCATCCAGCTGTGGCGACACCGATGAGGCGGTGCTGAGCCTGTGAACACGCTCACCATCATATGAAAAGCCAAGAAAATCTGTGGCAGGCAGATCCATACATAAAGGATCTTCTGATATTTCCCAAAGCCGCCGACCACAGAAAGTATCTGGTCAAAATACATTTGATTACACTTTGTATTAAGTTGTATAATAGCTTATTGAAGAAAAAGAAAATTAAAAACAACCCTCACTTAAATACTCAGCACTCAAATTTGTGTAACACCGTAGGATCCTGCTAATTAAACTATTCTCATACCATTGGAGCAGCGTTATTTTTAAGGAAAAACTTTAATTGTAATAAATGGAAATACTGGACTGGGTTGAAAATTTGCGTGTGGTTATCCAGACTAAATTTTATCAACTATAGCAGACGTAACCGAAATAGTGTTTAATTTTACCCAACACGAAACTTTTAAAAAACGTTACTTAATAGCGTTAAATGTAGTTCAAACAAGCCACGCATTTAAAGCAAGAAAATGCTTAAACTATCAGTTATTTCTTCGGTTGTTATCTGAAGTACTGTCTAACAGAATATCCAATCCTCACGAATCAGAATAAATAAAATAAAGAAAAGATTAGTGCTAGCATCAACTATATTCTTTGCTCTGCTCGAAACCGGCAACGAAAGCCTATTGAACTACATTCAGCCTATTTATACACGTTGAACGAGGCTCGGGTTACAGAACCGAGAAGTGGGAAGAAGAAAAACTGGGATGGACCTGTAATCGGTTTCGGAGTAAAACGCCGAAGACGACTTTTGCCGATAATTGCAAGAGTTGGAATTGAGTAAAAGCGATTATTTGCTCTGAGATTTGTATAAAAAGGCGAAAATGCAAATGCTGTGTCTAACAAGAAAGAAAGCCTTGTGTGATTTGATCAATCACCAGATCAATGAGAGAATAAACGTAGTTTTTCTACGCGACAGTGCAGCAGACTTGTACTTTTTACCTAAACAATGAACAAGTTTTTGTGTCGGTTGTGTTAATCGAGCGCTCGCAAATTAGTTCTGCAACTGGATCAAATCAGGCAGGTTCAGGGAGAAGTCACGGTAGATCAACGACTGCACTTGGAAAAACAGATTGGGTGAAACTCCCCCTGGTACCCAACAGCAAGCATAAGGAATATTCCTGAAAGGTGCGGCATGTAGTGAGGGATGATGCAGACTCGCATGGATACTGGAGCGTCTCCAAGGTACTGAAGCTAATCACCAGGAAACAGTTATTCAAGTATTATCTTTTGAGAATACAGCATGAAATTGTGTACAATCGAACTCACATGGTAACCTTGTGTCTTAAACGTTTAACAGCATGTGACTGTTATATTTAACATAAATGGTTTGTTTGCATGACATATTACAATTCGCTCCCCCGACAAAAATATTTAGAAGACATTTCGTTGTCCAGCAACCCCCGCCCCCTGGACTGGGACCTCAAAACTCCAGGGATGGTTTGAAGTCCCAGTCCATCCCTGGGAAGAGGTCTGTGTGCAGAGAAGATTTTATTAACAAAAACAAATTTATAAAAGCCAGACTATAGGACGAAACCAAGAACGAAAATTTTATAAGACAAAACGGACACTACAACATACACAAAGAATGCAAGGGGAAATGCAGCAAAGAAGCCAGGCATAAAAGAATGAAGCAAGCAAGCAAGACCAACCGACCGACCAATTGATTAATTAATTGATTAATTAATTAATTGGTAGCCGGGGGTCAGATTCCACAGTTAAAGGTAAGAGGATCTGCTACACAAATAGTAATGGACAAGTAGAAATTATGTTCTGTATCTATATCTTTGTCACATAAGTAATGAATCATAATTATCACAGCAGACAATCCCTCTAGCTGCTGTTAGCGTTCGGCATATTATCTAACTCTTTTTCCTGGTGGATACTTCAGTCTAATGTGATTTTAGTACAAAGTTTGCTTAAGAAATATTGCAAATGTATACTAAACTGTTTCAATGTAGATAAAATCGATGTGGTAAACCTGAGTAAAAGGTCCTAACTACATAAATAGTAATTAGCAAATTGTAAAAATGAAAAAAGAAGGTCACGATCGAATATGTTACATTGATGCGTTTGAAATAGCAATAATTTCAACATTACAGGTAATTGAAAAATCAGTAGTTGAAGTCTCATGACTTGCAAACGGTGATCGTCTTCCCTGTTGTAGTGGGAATTGCACCGTGTGCGTTACGCCACTAGGGGGAACTCTTTGACCATAAATGTGCGTGATCAGTAGAGATCGACGAAACGGGGCTTTGATTCAGGAAAAAAATCTTGATCTTGAAACGTCGCATCACAGTAACAACCAATGGCCAGTTGCAACTAAATCAAGTTTGCCGGTAAGTCCACGAATCGGCAATGTGTTTTTTTATTCCTCGTATTGTAGGAACAAAACGTAATGTGTTATGTTTCCATTACACACATTTTCTTTAAGTAATCGTTTTATGTCGTTTTTGTGTTTAACGTTTCGTTATGAAATTTGACATGCTGAATCAGAAAATCCCATTCGTTTTTGTATATTATCAAAGACGCATACAGAAGCTAAGATATGTATTGCCACATATGCGGACTGGTAACCTTGACATTTTGTCAAATGCCGGAATGGCCGGCGGAAAAAAGTATGTGGATGTAAAATACACCGTCGGTTCAAAGCGCGCTTGTAAATGGCTTGTCCACCCATGGAATGGGACTTGAAAACTCTTGCATTGACAACATATACAAACTAGCTGCATTTGTCTGTGAATTCACATACACGATAATGTTGTTCATAGAAGAAGAATATTACCATTATAATCAGTATTTTTACACAAGAACTATAAAAAAACATTTGTGATTAAAATAAGGCAGACTTATTACAGTATTACATTTTATAACATTTTTAATATTACAGTATTAGGCAGACTTGGAGGTAGGCTGAAATTCAGCTAACTGGTCTGGTACAGAGTAAAATAATACAGACACGGTCAGGGTGGAAATCTCATTTTACTTTTGGCGGGGGGGGGGGGGGCAATAAATAGAATTTATTTGAGGGACAAAAATGACAGGTTTGTTTACATTGAAATAATGGATAACACGTTTCACCTGTTGCTGCATCCTCGGGATAACG
>JABJVR010001507.1:0-19033 GCA_025773905.1 Chitala chitala
GCTCTGGGATGGGCTCCAGGTTTCCCCGCGACCCTCACCAGGAATAAGCGGTTAAGATAATGGATGGATGGATAGTTGATGTCTATCAGAAATTTTCTCTTCCAAAGATTCCAGACTTTATGAAACATAAAAAGCAACCGGTCCCTGTGCACAATGTAAATACAAGTATTAATGTTCTTGTTCTTCAGATTTTCTCATTGAAATTAAATAAATTTAAACACATTTTAATAACCTACATTTCCAAAATCACTGGCGTGGTTGTGATACTGAAGCAAAACTGTGTTTTCTCTGATGTTCCTAAGAGTGCTCTGCCTGCTGACTGATTGTGGAAACAGCTCCTGAGAGTGTTTTCACAGAAGAGATGTATGGTAATTTTTAAAAACTCCGTCACGCATCCATTTGAGCTCAGGGCAAGATAAGAACGTCCTTCCTTGGGGTTTTATGGTACTGCGGCAAAGCTTTCATCTATATGGCTAAAAAGCACATCATAAGAATTCTCTGTTTTTCAAGGAATGTTTCCAATTAAATGGCACCTCTGTGATATTTCAATAAATGATTTCCATGCACCTTTCATGGGCACGGTTGGTTATTTCGTGTCGCTTTTTTAGATGCAAGACCGTCTTTTCCAGCTTCACTTGGCTGTTTCCTTCAGAAAAATGCACATCGCAATGTCAGTACAAAACATTATATTTCACAGATGGATAAATGAAACATACATGAGTGAACATTCCCATTGTAATGTTTGCAATCGTTCAGTGGGCCAGTTGATAAAAAAAGGTTTCTCAGGCAATTGATATTCTCAATTTTGAAAACACATAAATCTTTCTCCTAAAAGCATATCAAGACTCAATTTAAGTTTCCTTCGAGTCTGATAAAGTAATGAATTGTGCAATAAACTGTGACTAAATCGGTCGACACGTGCAATCAATAGTAAATATTGTTCAAAGAAAACATTTCCCTCCGTTCCTCTTAAAATCACACAGTATGTACCTTTAATGCAATAATGTATGCTGCAGAGGACTGAACAGGAATGGCACAGGTATCTTTTCAAATTAAAACTACTTTAAACTTTAGTAAAGCAAGACTTTGGGGAAAAAATTGTAGTGGTGTATGAGAGAAGTGGGGAATAAAAAATGATTTCCTTTACAAAAATGTAATGAGTGGGTAACAAACGAAGGCACAGTACACAGACTCAGAATGTTAATTCAAGAAAATTTTTTTTTTTAATATTTTACCTAAGTTATTGGAATGCGCCAATTTCTTCAGTTGCCACAAACATTGTTTTAAGAATATTCCAGTGGCAAAATATTAAAGATTCACGTCTTTATGTTGATATTTAAAAAAAATTTAAGCAAAAGAAGAAACCCAATATTAAATTGAGAAATTACTTGCAACCAAAAAAAAACATGCGTTTTCGAAATATATACATTTTCAAGACCGCACCTCACAGACTTTATTTATTAAAGTTTAAAACTCTACTGACTGGAAAGGTAGTACCGTGCATTCAAACAAGGGGATATTCCAGCATGTTCTCATCCATTTTACACAGCTGAGATGACCTCAGCTAACATTAGTTTTTTTTTTGTTGTTATAAAAAGCCAGACAGAGGAGGTTCTCATCTTGGCAGAGTCTGACTGAAAGGCCGGGATGATTGCCTGTTGCAGCACAGCAGAAAATCCCTGTAAGTCCACTGTCAAACACGAATGTCCAGAGGAGGGGCTGGGCTGATTACAACTGGCTGAGGCCCAAGACACTCGCCTCACGTCTGCCATCATGTCCTGCCAGGGCCCGGGTGATTCGTGCAAGCTTGGGAGCTCCAGGATCTGCTGCCCATTTGATTTGGCTGATCTTGAACCATTGAGTTCTATAACATTTCTCATTATACCTCATATACGAGACACGGCTAATTAAGGAGATGCTTCAACAACAGCCTGAAAGTTAGTTTGTCAATTTTTGAAGCTGATTAAAAGATATTTTTGGATTTATATATGGGAGTGACAAAGTTAAAAGATTGGTGTTTAGGGATTCAGAATGAGAGGCTGCCAGTGCACTGGCTAGGACTGTTTACTAGGGTTATTTTCAGTGTTCATTAAACATTATAAACAAAGTTAATTTTCAGGTGTAGTTTCTGTTTGTTTTGTGTGTATGATTACCCATAGGCTGTTCCAGTAGCATAGCCTTCATTTCAACTTTGGCGGGGACACATTTTTAATTAATTTTTAAATAGCACTTCTTACTTATGGCAATCAATGTGTTACATGATTAAAGTAACCAAGATTCATGGTGACAGGGGGAGAAAATTTTGCTCCACTTCAGTTGTTGGGGGGGGACATGGCTTCTGTGTCTACACCTGTGATTGGTTCCAGCCTGTAGCTGTTATGACCTTTCTTAAATGCTCATTTTAAAAACAAGAAGGGCATTATGCATTATCCAGTTTCTTGATCAGATGTGATGAGGTCTCTGCGTAACACACCAGAATATTTGAACTGGATTTGAGCTTTTAAGAGATCAGATATTTCTTTTATCTTTATCTTCTTTGGGGCCTCGGCATAAAGACAGCCCTTTCCTTTCAGAAGTCTGATGGCATTTTGTCTAGTTTCCAGTATTTTGTCAGTGTGGTTTACTCCGTTCATTATGCCCCATCCTTGTGCGTGTTTGTTAAAGCACTGCAATCATAAGACATCATTTATCTATTTCTCTATAATGTACAATGACAGAAAGCTTGAGGGAGTGCTCAGTGTAGCACTGCCTTACTGTGTTACTAGGAGGAGATATGTAATTTGTGAATAACTTTGCAGACGTAAATCCCTAATCAGACATTTTATATATGTCAATCATGTAAGGAATATAAAAAAAAAAATCACATGATAGATTCTTCACTGTAAAGACAATTAAAGTAACAAACTTAAAGTAGTGCAACTGCATGCATTGTTAAAGAGTAGTGTGGAGAGAAAGGTGGAAAGCCATTGCATTTCACATCAGCACATTACAATACATTATTTATGTGGAACGATATTGCATTAGCTTCCATAGATAACCACTGATGGATAACTGTCCTATGGCATTAGAGACAGTATCTTTCATCGTCCAGCTGAGGTGAAATACACCGCAAAACTGATTTTTTGAATTACTGAACCACGATACTATATGTATGAAGAAAACATTTTACAGAGCTGACAATAGTAAAAATTGACATAATTTCACAGCTGAGAGAAGGAGGAAAGAAGGAGAGTGTTGGGTGTGGTGGCAAGGAAAATTTCATTTAAAAATTTATGGTGATTGTAGTTGGTAATGGTAATGATTTTAGTGCAGGGAACTTTGCAGGCATAAGCTGAGAGACTGGGGGCAGCACTGGGACAAGTTGGCTGTTGGTTTAGGATGTGTTCAGGGCTTACTAGAATGTAATAACATTCATTGGTAAATAACCAAGCAGTTCAAAAATTCCCACTGACTCAGAAGGAAAGAGAACTTTTTACTGTAGTAAAAATCTCCTTGTGGTACAACAACATAGCACAGGGCTGCAGTTTTCTTAGGCCGTAAGGATTGAAGTATATACGTTTACTTCAGTGGTTTGGAAACAAGCAAATAATACTAGCATTAATAGTGAGTCCTGAGATGCTTGAAAAAGGCAAGGCACAATATATATTTAACCTCGTGTGCAGTTTTATTTTCTTCTCCATAACAGGTTCAGAACCATAAATCCTTTACAAATTACTAAAGTTCCATGAATTATATGGTTTAAAATGTTGACTTTGGTATTCATAGATGCTGTTTTGCTGTTAACTAAACATTTATCTCTCTCTCTCTCTCATTCTCACTCTCACACTCGCACGCACGCACGCACACACACACACACACACACACACACACAACTTTGGTTTAGTTGTTAAAGAACCAAGAAAGTTGAGAGTTACACCAAATATCTAATTGTAGATAAAAAATTAATATTCATATTAATATTTACAATAGTTTTCATTGTAAAATATTGAATTTTTGATTTTCCAAAGCACAAGAAATGTTATAACAGCAGGTGGTTTGCTGAAACTCATGAATTACTTGTTTCCTTTAACAAATACTATGTCATACATTCAGATAACCATAATATGTTTGTTTGATTAAATATTTTCTTAAATAAACAACATTAATAAAAATCTCAAGCAAAAGGATTTTGGCATACAGTTGGTATACAAGCAAAATAAGTTGTATAGAACCTAAAATTAGAACAGAACAGGAAAAATACATCAATAATCTTGAAGATTTATACACTCTGGAAATGAAATTAGTATCACTGGGTTGGCTAGGCACTACACCCTCACAGTCTTTTTGTTCAGTGTTCAATAGTTCAGTTTGTAGTAATGACAAGGCTGACACAAATACAAAAAGCTTTCACACACACCCATGCCACATGCACACACCCATATATGCATGTGTACATGCACGCATGATGCATGTGCGCACACACAAAAAAAGGTCACAAAAATCCAAAGGGGAAAAGCCAAGGACAATGTCCAGAGGAAAAACCAAACAGAGAGACAGAAATTTAAACCTTAACAAAGTAAAAACAAAATCCAAAGTGCTAGGCACCACTTACAAGCCAGGGAAAACCAGAGAATTGAAATATCAACTTACGGAGAACAGAACATCAGCGTGAGAAGACAGCAGAGTTAAATAGGTGCCGACTAATGAGGCACTGCTTCAGCTGATCACCTGGAATGGAAAGTCTTTGTGCTTTCGATCAGTTTGCCCTCGCTTGCTTTGTCTGAACATGGTGGTTGGCTTGCTTCTGTTCATTTCATTGATCTACCTGCATCTTTAGGTCAATATGATTCTTCATTGCTTTTCACTCATGAGTTCCAGGGACAAGTGTATGTCTTTCGTGAGTACCAGGGACAGGTCTTTGTGTTTCATGTTCACTGTACTTTGGGTCTGTCCTTTGGCTTCTGTATTATATGTATTTTTACTTACTGTCACAGCAACAGCAAAGCTCTTACCTGTTCATCGTGTACATCTGTGCTGCTTAATATTTTAGCCATTTTCCAAAATGTTTTAATAACATTTTTGTAATTGTCTGAACTTTGTACCTATTGATGAAATATTAATTTCGATTAATACTGTAATTGACCTTTTTTCTCCATTACAAATCCACAACCCAAAATTCTTTAGAAATTTGTAGAGCTCCATGAATTATAAAGTTTAAAATATTGACTTGAGACTTTGCTATTTATAGATGCTGTTTTGCTGTTAACTTAGCATTTATTATCACATCGTCATTAAAATATATTCTATATCTTCCAGCAATCTTTTTGATTTTAGATTTCCCACTGTGGTTATTATACTGTATCTGAAATGAAAAATTGGTATCCTAATACATATGTTATAAATATTTGATACAGTTGGAATGCTGACAGAATGAAAGTGCTTTAAATGTAAGCAGCAGTTACCTTTCAATGCCAAAATCTCTAGACAAAGGTATGAGGATATGAGAACTATGTTCATCTAAACATACAGAGAGGCTCTGGTACCACACAGATTTACAAGCTGGTTTTTGGGGCTCATTATCATTCTGGTTTCGGGGCTTGGTGTCACACTGATTTTAAAGAAAACTACCTCATTTATAATACCTCACAACAATACAAGAAAATTCTTTTTATTTTTGTCATTTAGCAGATGCTTTTATCCAAAGTGACTTACAACATTTCATATGCATATGACAGTGAGCTAATGCACGGTGTCTTGCTCAGGGACACACCAGGTGGCTGGGCTGGGACTTGAACCAGGAGACTTCCGCATCCCAGCCTGATGTTCGACCCTTTGAGACACCAGGCCCTCTTTTCCTAGTATATCTAAAGAGAGACAAATTAAAATGCCCATGCTGTACATTATAGGGCCTTTAGCAAAAGAACTAAACCCTTTTCTTGATCACATGAAGTCATGCCCCAGCGAATGTTCTCTTTTAAGCATATAACAGCATTTATTTACAACCTAATATATTTAATGTACTTTAGTAGCCTCAGAAGGAAATTACTTCTCTGCATTTGACAAATACCTTGGGAGGAACAGTAGGTCACATGTGAAACCCTGGGACCTAGCACTGAGTGTCTTACTCAGGGACACACCTGGCTCTGTTGGGACTCAAACTGGGAGACTTCCACCTCCTAACATGATGATCTACCCATTGAGCCACCAGGCCAGCAATGCAAGCTATGTACAATACTTATTAAATGTTGTAAATTGTAAATAAATGTTGTTTGGGCACTTTTGATGCATTCACATATTATAGCATCAGGTTTTAAGTAACTAACCCTCTTAATCTTCATAGCTGATGATAAAAAAAAAAGATACCAAGTACATCAACTACATGTGATTTTGTCATGGTCTAGGCTGTCATACCCATTAGTCCTGCTTCCCTGCATTTCTCCATTTTGCTGAGTCATTCTGATCACATCGTTAGTGTTTCCCAGCCATGCCCCATTTCCTTTTTCTCTGTATTTAAGCTTTCCCCATCTATTAGTTGCTCACTGGTGATTGTAGCATAGCTGTTTGTAGGATAGAGGCGCTTCAAGTTTAGTTTTATAGCTGGTGTTCTAGTTTGGTTTGCTTTTGTAACCCTGTTTGTGGTTCTGCACAAATAAACCTCCCTTTCTGCTCTTGGATTTCGCCTTGCATTTTGTGACAGATTTATGTGGTGTCAAAGAAAAAACAGCTGCACAAAGTGGACTTTTTTGGACAACATAATTTCATATGGTTAACTGAACTAGTCTGAATTTATTTTCACAGTAGGTACAGAATGTTCCATTAAAAGGTTATATTAGTAGACTTTGAACAACAACATCTGAACATGAAAAACCATGCTGGATTTACCTACTGTCGCTTTCTAGGCTGTAAATTGTTTGAAATGGGATCAGGAACACTTTTGGTTCACTGCAAAGCAGCTTCCTTATTGAGAGCATGTAAGCAAGCAATTATAGAGTGTACTGATCTGTAGCCAAAGCGTGCACAATGAGCTAGTACGCTTCTCCAACTTTATACAAGTGAGCCAAGGATAATCTTCTTAAACAGTTTACGCACCCTGGCTTCCTCTTGTATTCACTCTCATGGTGTCTGCAGTTGCAAAGATAACGCAAGACAATAAAGCAGACAATTAGAGCTCTCTGTGACCGAGAGTCAAACCATACAAGTGTGCATGTGTGCCTGTGTTGGCAGCATCAATTTACAGATTATTTTTATAAATAAATAAATTATATATATATGTGTGTAGCGAGAGCCCAGAATTGTAAGAGATGTTTGCCTGACTATATGACCCACACAATGCAACAGCCAAGATGGATCATTGGATCTTGTCCAAGTGTAATAAAGCCTATTCCTAAAAAAATTTATATCAAAATACAAAAATTGTGTTTAAAGGACAAATCAGCCCCTTTTCCGTACAGTGTACAGGGTGTCTTCTGTTAGTATAGATAGAACAATGATGTCTTTTCTGTTGTGCAGAACCTACATAGTGTTACCATAGCAATGGAAAAGTAATTATTTACTCTTGGTAGTGTTAACACACTCCATCTGCCTGTTTGACCTCGGTGGAAGTTGCTCCTGCAAGAAAACCTCCAATTCAGTAAATTCGTCATAACTGAAGCTCCATCTCACCACAAAATATTTCAGCTATGACGTGATGTGACAGGACAAGACCATGGGGATATTCTGGGACAAAGGCTGTACAGTAGATATGAAGCACGCAGAAGAGAAGGGCCTCAAGAAAGAGTATCACAATACTCTGTGAACAGCTGCTGAAGTTCATATCAAAATATGATGCACAGCAAATATATGTTCTGTATGAATGCGCTGTAAATAATTTAATATTCACATTCCTTTTTCATTTATTCTTCAGCTGTTTTATCATACATGATAGACATTAGTGAGGAAAGTACAGAAAACATTTTCTGTGCATGTTTTTGAAGATGACAAGCTTTCAGATGCTAACCGTTGAAGCGCTAGTCCCAGTAACATCGCTCTTCTTTTTCACACATGTTTTAAGTCAATATGATGCCCACTGTGACTCTCATTAGCCAGTGAAGAAAATGCAGAACCGGTTCTTATTGACTTCATGCTACGCGGGTGATGCGGTAGAGATGTGAGAAAGGACGTAGAATAGTCAGTCAGCAGCGAGTTTGTTGCTCCTCTGAGTATACAGTGATTGATAGATAAATGATGAGCCTGTTCCATAATTCATTGTACAAAAGCCATAAAGATGTTTCTGTAAAAAAAGCACAGCTTTGCTTTCCTTGGCCTCCAGTGATTAAAATCTGCGAGAACCACACAGGCTGGCAATGCACACTTTCTCAGTGGGGTGAAATTATACCCCTAGCTTTACCCGCAGAAACAGATTCTATCTCAAATGCTGACAACTTAAATGGTGAAAAATATGTTATTATTAACTCACCAATAAGAGATTTTTGGCTCTTTTACTGTGAAAATGGGCATTGAATCAGTTTTCCTTTTTTTGGCATCAGGTTGCATGTGAATGAGAATTATTCTGTGCTTAGGCAAGCTATTTTTTCTGTTGATGCAAAGAAAAAAATATATGCTTAAAAAATGTGTGGTTCTTTAATGTTTTTGTGCAACATCGGGAAGTTGCCTGTTATTAGCAACGCAAGAAATTATCAGAAAAATTTTAATCAGTGCCTGTCCGAAAGACAATTTGTTTTTTTTGAAAAGATTTCCTTGATTGGCACACACTCACATGTACACACGTGCGCGCGCACACACACACACACACTCGCACACACACACACACACACACACACACACACACACACACTCTTGTGCAGGTGTCCCTCAGGTGGGCTGCATTACTTTGACCCCATTACCCCTCACTGTTACCTTACTGTCCATCCTCTGTTGACACAAAAGGACACGCTCAGGAAAGGCTGTAATCTCCTTACGCAGGAAAAGCTAAGTCCACCAGTGAACAGCACAGTGTGGCGGAACAATTTAAGCAGGGCTTCCACTGACCAACAGCTGCGGCAGACAGGATATATGCCACAGGCCCAGTGCCACCTGATCCCCCACAAAGGCCATTATCATGGCAGGCTGCATGTGGCCTTGGGCCCAATGCTTAGTAAATCCTGTGTACTGAACATTGGTCGGCTGAATTCTCAAATGCACTTTTGGTTCAGGTCAAGTATAGTTGACATCATATGAAGTACACCTCCTGTGTTTAAAGGGCCACTGGTATAGTGTGATTAGCTCATTAAAGAACACCTAATACATTAGTTCATTTCAGAATGTGCAGCAGGTGACGAAGACTCATGTAGCACCACACTATATCCTTGATTTCTTTTTGGGACTTTTTCTTTTGCGCCATGTGACTGTGGGTGTAGCCGTCTGACACTGGCCAGAAAGCTCAGGTCCAGTGCACTGGTCACCTTGGCCCATTGCTTCTCCATCAGCTGTTTCTACATGATTAAGCACAACACTTACAATGAGCATCACAACTGCATTTACAGTCTGTTCTCACAGCAAAAACCTGACATTTTAAGCAACTATAATTTTGGTCACTTGCATCCAAAGTGCAGTATAAGGATGGGGGGGTTTGGGTGCTCAGGCACCTCCCCTTTTCTTATGATATAAGAAATTCTCAGTATTAGTAATAACTCTATATTACTCAATAAAGATTCCCCCTTTTTATTTTTACAAGAGTACTGAAGGCACTCAAGCATACATTTTGATTACACCTAACAACAACACCCTCGCTGTGCATATTTCAGTCTGAGAGTTTATTGGGTAAAACTAGGCTTATTAAATCACGTTGTTACTAAGTAGCCATTATTGTGTCCCACTTAATTGCCAGCATTTATTCTTGCATCCAATTTTATGTTAACAGTGTTAATTTTGACAAGCAAAGCACTGTTCACCATATAGTGATGGACACTCTGACCCCACAATAAGGATGATTTTGCTGTACATCTGGCACAGTAATTGTGTCTGTGTCACATGGTTCCTAACTTGTGTCCACAACAAGACTCCGGTTCCACCCGTTGATGGACAGGAGCGTCTCGGGTTAATCTTTCACGTTTAGAATCTAACTGCACAAAAAGGAGAAGCTACAGTAGTATTAACAGAAGGCTTTAATAATTTAATCACACCTATGAAATAAAATTATGTTCCTCTGTACAGGGTGTCTTAGAATTAAAGTTATTCAGGGGTCATCAATTCTTCTGCTAAGATTGGTCCACATATTTGCGCATAACTCTGTATGTTGTAAACTGTGCAATAACACTGGAGCTTCATGAGCTAAAAAAACATCATTTCATAATGAGCACAACAAGCTACACGTCCATACAGGAACTGAGTTTTTTGCTATGCAATTTACATAATGACATTTGCATATTGAATTACTATGAAACAGTATGAGTCTATGCTTTAAAGTTCAGCCACATAACAGCTACTTAACCTCTTTTTCTTCTTTATGGACCTTTGTATAGAACATACACTATATTGCCAAATGTATTGTGACACCCCTCCAACTCATTGGCTTCAGGTGTTCCAATCACCTCAATGGCCAAAGGTGTATAAAATCAAGCACCTAGGCATGCAGACTGCTTCTACAAACATTTGTGAAAGAATGGGTCACTCTCAGGAGCTCAGTGAATTCAAGCGTGGTACTGTGATAGGTTGCCACCTGTGTAAAAAGTCCATCAGTGAAATTTCCTCGCTACTAAATATTCCACAGTCAACTATTATAGTGGTATTATAACAAAGTGGGATCAACTGGGAACAACAGCAACTCAGCTGTGAAGTGGTAGGCCATGTAAAATGACAGAGCGGGGTCAGCACATGCTGAAGCACATTGTGCAAAAGTCGCCAACTGTCTGCAGAGTCAATAGCTACAGATCTCCAGACTTCGTGTGGCTTTCAGATTAGCACAACAACAGTGTGTAGAGAGCTTCATGGAATGGGTTTCCATGGCCGAGCAGCTGCAACCAAGCCTTACATCACCAAGTGCAATACAAAGCGTCGGATGCAGTGGTGTAAAGCACACTGCCACTGGACTGTAGAGCAGTGGAGATGTGTTCTCTGGAGTGACGAATTGCGCTTTTCTGTCTGGCAATGTAATGGACGTGTCTGGATTGTGGCAAGTGTAAAGTGTGGTAGAGGGGGGATTATGGAGTGGGGTTGTTTGTCAGGGGTTGCGCTTGGCCCCTTAGTTCCATTGAAGGGAACCAAGACATTTTGGACAATTTCATGCTCCCAACTTTGTGAGATGAGTTTGGGGATGGCCCCTTCCTGTCCAAGGTCCATAAAGACATGGTTGAATTAGTTTGGGGTGGAGGAACTTGACTCGCCTGCACAGAGTCCTGACCTCAACCCGATAGAACACCTTTGGGATGAATTAGAGCAGAGAATGCGAGCCAGGCCTTCTCTTCCAACATCAGTGCCATACCTCACAGATGCGCTTTTGGAAGAACAATCAAACATTCCCATAGACACGTTCCTAAACCTTGTGGACAGCCTTCCCAGAAGAGTTGAAGCTGTTATAACTGTAAAGGGTGGGCCAACTCAATATTGAACCCTACGGACTAAGACTGGGATGCCATCAAAGTTCATGTAGGTGTGAAGGCAGGAGTCCCAATACTTTTGGCAGTATAGTGTATTCTGTGTCCATCTGCTGCAGTGTTTTAGACACCTCAGCCATGCAGACTACATAAGTTATGAATCTTAGCTATAGTTAGTTTAAGGGTGAAAACACCAGGTATAAATTCTTTACATGTGCACTACAATACAAACATGCCCATAATAGTAAACAAATGGCTTCTGACATGAAGTGTACATTCTTAACAACATTTAGTACATTGTACTTCCAAAATCTCTGCTATTTTAATGAAATGTGTTTCTAAATGTGCAAATTTATTGGAAAATTAATGTTTTTACCATTGTAGAATAGTGAATGAATTGAATAGTCACTAATTAAAATAACTGACAAATGAAGAGAGGGTGTACTCCTCACCTGACAGTGTAATACAGCTTTAATTACTGTGCTGCTCTAAACAACAGGCAGGATTTGATGTGGACTGGTACTCTTCTACAGGGTTGTCATAGTCTTGCATGTTTTCACATTCATTATTTCACCTTGCTTGAGCACTACTGTAGTCTTCATAAGCTTTTTGAACTTTATGCTCCTTGCATGCTTTCTAGTCTTTGGATTCTTTTGTTGAGTGTCCTCCTTTTACATGTTATCTAAATAACAACGTTCCAGCAGTTTAGCATCTGCCTTCCACAAGGCGCTAAAAAGACCAGCTTGTCAATCATGATACAATTAGGAATGCTACTCTTAATTTGTCTCAGTTTGTGATTCATTTCTCCAATTTCTTTAACTTAAACTACTAAATTAAAATAAGAAAACATCTAAATGTTTCTTAATGTACTTGTCATCTCAAGCAATTGTTGAATTACGTACAGCAAAATGTCATAATATTCTATATCTGCAAAGGATGCATGACTAATTAGCCAGACATCATCACGAGACAAATAAAAAACAAAGTCTTACAGTACTTTTCTTCTCTTATTCTTCCATTAGCATTGCCCTCAAGGAACAACTATAAGCAATAAGTAATAATAAGTTGGTTCAAAGTCAAATAGCTTCATTTCTTTTTTCATTACTGCTAAAAGGCAGGCGGCTGATGTGACTTTGATTAACAGTTTAGTTTTCAGCACTTAAGACAGTAGTGGCTTTTCACTGTACTGTCCTCCTCTTGTGGCACGTAATGTAGTTCGAAAGTCAGACAAACTCAAATTCAACACGTGATTTGAATAGTTGCCTCCAACATACAGGTTTCCACTACTTCACCCATTCTGATTTACGTAGTTTTGATTGGAGTTTGTTAATGGTTACTAACCACGGAGTTATAATAAATGGGTAATATTTATATTTGTATTGATGCCAGGGAGTGATTCACACATATATGTTAATTCTTAATATAACAAATTATGATTATGAACTACAGTAAGGTATCTGGAAATATTGAGATTTAAATTTGCTTATATTTGTGAATATGTTACATTTGATTAATGTAAATGTTATGAATGTCATTCTACATTAAACCAGTTTCCCTGAATGTATTGTAATGGTTTTTGCAATGTTATGCATGGGTTTTGCAAACAAAAATGGTTGTTGAATGGTTTGAAAGAGCTCTTCAGACTTTATTCCTGTGCAGGAACACCCTAAGCAGTGATTACTGCTCTGAGTCTTGTCTGATTCTGCCAGTTCCTCCTTGTTAATCCTCTGATTCTCTAAAATTGGATGAAGTGAACAGTTTCTTCACAGATTTTCTGTGGTGTTTCAAGTGTGGGCTTTGGCTGTAGCACTCAAGGACACTGGCGTGTTCTGAAGTCAGTAAGGCACTGCCTTGGCTGTGTGCTGTGGATCATTGTCATGCTGAAAGGTGAATCTTTGCTGTAGTCAAATGTTGTGTGGATGCTGGAGCAGGTATTCTTCAGGGACCTCTCTCTGCTTGGTTCTGCTCAACCCTCAGTTTCCCAGTTGCTGCTGCTGAGAACCATCCCCACAGTCTGATATTCTCACCACCACGCCTTAGTGCATGTATGATAACAGCCAGTAGATAAGTAGTATTGAGTTTTCCTCAAACATGATGCTTAACATTTATGCCAAAGAGTTCAGCTTGTAGCTTACCTCTAGCAGACTAGAATTAAATTCCAGCTGGCAAACTTCAGGTAGGCTGTTCTATGTCTTTTACTTAGAAGCATCTTCTGTGTGGACACTATTGACCCCTGATTGATTGAGTACCATACCCATTTTTCATGAGAGGTCAGTTTTAGGAAGAGTCTGGGGGTCCATATGCCTTCTGTTTCACAACAATGCAGTCCACTGTGCTCCTGGAAACATTCAACTCGGTTTTAAAAACCTCCCTTCCAGATCTATGCATCCATACAAACTTATCTTAGAGGTGTGCAGACAGTCCTTTTGCCTGGCTTATTTTTACCCTGCCATACACTGTGAAGTCTGGAATCATGTGCCTTTCTAAATTATGTCCAGCGATGTGAAGTTTCTGCAGTCTAAATATGTTCACATCTTATAAATACCTCACATGAACAAAAGAACTGGGATGTGTCTAAGGTGACTTTGAAGAGTGTACAGTAAAGGGTGTGAATACTTATGTATAGTAATGCTTCGATGTACAAAAATTAATTATTTTCGAATGTAGTTTGAATACCAGCTTTTCAAGCATCAAGAGCCAGTTTCCAATTATTTTAAATCAGGAAAATACTGTGTTCCCAAATGTCAGCAATACACTAAAAAAACTACCGTGTAAGTACCCACCCATGATTTTATTACATGCAGCACTTTAAAACAAAAATTATTTAATTGTACAACATTTAATTAGGTCATTTCATGAGTATGCTTATATCTACACAGTGAAACATAACATGAAATACTCCATGTTAAATAGAATAGAACAGATCTTTATTGTTATTATTTGAAACAACAAAAGCCATTTTAGTAGCGTTCAAGGATTGGTGATGAACACAATAGCAGAAGTCAATAAATCAAAAATAACAATGAACACAGTGGGATAGTATACACAAACTTGTGCAAATGAAAACAGTGTAGTGCAAATGTAATGAAGCAACAGTAGCAAGTGTTAAGTTAGTGGTCCCTTCCAGGACTTGGGTAGAGGTTTACTGCAACTCAGTTTTAGAAAATTAAGGGGGGGGGGAAGATTTATGCATTTGACCACCTGTGGGAAGAAACTGTTTTTTTAATTTGTTGGTTTTCATGTAGAGAGGGGGTTCTTCACTTTTGACAACTTATATTAGGTTTATTTTCAGTCCATAACAACAAACATTTAATAATCACATTAATTCAATTAATTTCAAGACATTCTGAACAGAACAAGATGTAAAGAAATGGTGGGGGGCAGAATGCCATCTGGAAACATTATATGTACGTATATATAGCCTAGCTGAGACGGGTTTCCTATGTAACAGATTGTTTAGCCGCTGTTTGAAGCTGCTGAGGCTTAATTCTTAAGGTCAGCCTTTAGAAAAGGTTTCTGTTGGGACTTTGCTGGAACATGCTGTGTTTTGCTGGGGGCCTAGATTACCAGACAGTGCAGCACCATCGCTCACTTTTAGCTGCTAGTGCTTTTTAAATAAGTGTCGTCACCAGCATCCAACATCTGTCATCATTGGACAGGAATTGCCTATGCACAGTAGAAAGGGCAGCAAATAGGGCCTTGCAATGTTACAACTGAACCATCTGTGGTGTCTTTTGGGATGGGAGGTAAACAATTTAATGGTGTAGCACTTCAGTATAACCCGAGGGTCAGGGGTGTAAATGGCTGTGGACCAGTGTATTATGAAAACTAAAATAAGTGGTTATTGTAGCTACAAGCAGGTAATTTGTCTTCTATCTTTTCAGAATTTCGGTGCACAGCAGGGAGATATGGAAATGTACTGTACGTAAAGTGTCTGCACGGCTAGCCTTGGCACATTACTCCCTGCTGCCTGTGTCTTCATCAAATGCAACCCGACATGCTGACACAGCGAGGCGCCCGACCGTGCGCATGAACACCCACACACGCACACACACACATGCACAGGTGCCGTCACTAAGCTCTGGCTGCAGTCAGACAACAAAGACCCGTCTCCAGGAGGGACTGGCTTAGAAGTCTTCAGTGTCTGAATTGCATACTATGAGGAACTGAAGCCAGTGGCTACATTGCTCACCCTAATGCATCAAGTGATTTAAATTATTTAATACTCAAATATTTGATTTTTAGTCATAGTGGTGACAGCGTGTCTAGAAATCCATTATTTCACCTCCTGCAAATTTTTGATTTGTTGTATTGGCAATGCCACACATTGTGTTTCACTCTCTTGCCTGTATAATGAATCATGTAACTACACCTGTAAAAATACCTGAAAAGGTGTGGCAATTAATGGTGGCTTGCTGACTGGATTTGGATTCACTGATAGGCTGATGTTCAGTTAATAGGCATGACTTGTTTCATGACTTTTTCAAATGTTCTTACTGATGTGTTTGAACAAGAGTGGTGAATATGCATGGGAATTAGCACCATATAATGTCCTTTTGATGCAAAACATACATTTTTATGTTGGGAGAAATCCTCTATCAAGGGGAAATATATATATCTGCAGTGCTCTCACTATGAAGCTGAATCAGTGAAGCTCTGAATGCTGAATCCACAATGGTATTTAGGAAAACCTCAATAATTATAGAGAGATTAAAATCTGCAATTTAATCAATGTTAAACTGTGTGGTGCTAGCCACATGGTTAGCATGCTAATGCAAACAGCAGCTTGTTGATTTAGAGCTGAGCTAACTTCCTATTATACTCCCATTTTGTAGCTGTCCCTCTTGTACTTCTTACCCGACCTGATCAAGTCCTCTTAGTGGTAGTGAAATTTCTGACCGAAACTATTCTCAGTGCCATCTGTGTTTCTCGAAAGTAATGAATTAGAAGGTGGGAGACGGATTTCTGCGGCCAGTAAGCTCGCATAGTACGTGGAAACATTTTTAAAAATGTAACTAATTAGCAGAGAAATATTGGTGCAGAAGCAAGCAAAGTGACACTCATTCCAGTAACCAGTAAGGAACTGGCTTTCGTAGCTGGGTCCATCTTGTTACTTTATATAGTAATGAACGTTCTCAGAGGTGGCACTTGTCCCAATTTTAAAAGTCGTGTTCGGTGGATATCAAACGCTTTTAATTTTGTCTTCACTATCGCCAGTGTGCTATAAATAATCATCCAGTTGACACTAGTTTGCGCAATAACTGGCAAAAAAAAATAACTATGCATGAGAAAACATTTCAATAATGAATGTGCTTCTTTCCGGTTGAGTGAGAGAAGAGGTCTTATCTATTCCCAGCCCAGCGTTTGGTGAAGAAGCGTACAGCTAGCTGTCCATAATTAGGCAGAGATAATGCAACGCTTTTAGGTCCTTCTATTTTAATAAGCTCTTGAATTTCACTAAAACTGCTGTATATTGTATATTAAATGGTACATTTTACCCTCTCTGTCTCTCTGTTCTGGTCACTGAGAATGGATTTTAATGACTGATGAAGAAAATAATCTTAGAAAATAATTTAACAGCAGCGTTAATGATTAATAGTTGGATCGCTGTGAAAGTCATTGGTTTTAACAGTAATGTGAATGTTGTCAGTACAGTGATGGTGGGAAATACGAGGCGTTTCTTTGGCCTTTCCCCGAACTGCCTTAACCCCTCGGCCAAGGTAACTGTGCGAAGCGGAGAGTCAGGGAGGTGAGACGTGGATTGGAGCTTATCGCTGATTTTACCCTTTAATTCACCTCTGTTTCCAGCATAGCCCAGTGCTCGAGGTGCCCTTCAGAGCAGCTCAAATGCATCTACTGATGATATGATTTCATATCTGACCAGTTACACATGCAAGATGCATATATTGAGAAATGACAATGCTATGATCTGTCTGTTAGACACAGCTAAACAAAAAATGGATGTCTTTGACCCTACATGTTGATAGACATACCCATTAAGCTACAATGGCCTTATTATTCATATTAATGTGTCATATTCATTCCACTGAAAATTGTCTGTCAGTCACAGTAATGTAAGTTCTGTCCGTCTCTTACCTCCCCGTATCCGTTACTGCCAGTTGGCTCGCTGCCTACTGTTTATATTAGCTCTTATTTTCTATTTCAGACTGCTCCAAGCCCAGTGCCTCAAAGGGGTCTGCTGTCAGCTCTGCCCTCAATATGCCCCAGTCTTTCGGCACTGCCATGGGCTTCTCCTTGTCTGAGACGTTGCCAGCAGCCAGCCTGCCCAACCTCATTCAGAACGGGACAGAGAAAGCTGCCGTGCTCATGTCAGAGGACAGCATTACCTATCTGGCCCCTGCAGCCGACACAAATAAGTGTTGGCCCATCAGGCCGACCCTGCGCAACGAGCTGGACACCTTCTCTGTGCACTTCTACATCTTCTTCGGGCCCAACATTTCCATCCCCCCGGACAGAGCTGCTGTATTCGCCATTAACCTGATGCCTGTTCTTGACAGCGGAGGCGTCCTTAATATGGAGCTCAAACTCAACGTGGTAAGTCTCATTCATTTCTGTAAGGCCTTAGTTGTATCCTTGACCAATGTATTAAATGGCATTTCCTCTGTTCTTTCTTCAGCTGAGGGTTGGATGCATACATGCAATTTAGTGCTCTGTTCATTTCTGTGAGGCCCCCCACCTCAGGAATACATGAATACAATGTCATTTACCGTGTTTTTATCTGTACTATTTACATAGTATATATAAAACCTAAATTTAAAATAGAATCAAGTTAAAACTTAGATGATAACAGATGTTAGGGAAATGCTATATTATTACTTTTGCCAAGTAATGATACATTGTGAACATTTTTGATAATAATGCTGACAAAATTGTTGCTGTATTTTAGCACAAAATATGGCATGTTTAGATTATACAAGAAACAAAATAGCATTTAGAATAGAAAAATAGCAAGTACATAAAACAAAATAATTCAGGGAACAAATTAAAATTATCTGAAAACCTATTAACATGACCAGTGAACATATTAATATTTTGAAATCTTAACATCTATAAAAAAAAAACATTTTAGTAGACAATAATGTGTGCACATGGGTGGTTCTACAGGGGGGTTGGGGGGGTCAGTGCCCCTGAGACTACAAGTTTAGCCCCTCTTGCACCCCCCCCTAAATTATGAAATATTTGATTGCGATTTACTGGCAATCACAAGGTGGTAAAATATGCAGAACTAAGTAAATTCTATTTTTAGGCAGAACCCTTAAGGCATCATCATATCATTCATTTAAAGTGTAACTGAAAGAGACTATAAATACTTTATAATTTTCAGCATTTGTGTCATTTGCTCTTAATGCCTCCAATGTAAGTAAAACGGATTAATGATTAAACAATAAGGATTCGTGTAACTGGCCCCTCTAACAAAGTGGGGGGGGGCGGGGCCGCCCCGCGCCCGGGGGGCGGGGGGGGGG
>JABJVR010001508.1:0-19033 GCA_025773905.1 Chitala chitala
CCCCACATGCCCCTTCTGTTGTCACTTAGAGAAACCAATGTGCTTGGTAGCCCCTGTTCCACCCATGGCCTTCCACCCTGGGTGTGCCTCCATCTTGGCTTCCCTTTGAAGTTCAGTATGCAGAAAGGAGACTCTATACATGGTAAAGTTTGCCATTGCCCGCAGCGTTATCTATTACACAGGACTCTGTAATGCCAGGGAACACTTGGTGAGGGGGAGGATTCTTCACAACCCATCCCTTTGTGTTTTGAACTTGGGCAGTCATGAGCCATGTAATCTATAAATTGAGCCTTTCTTCTCAGTGTTGGTCTCAGAGTTGGAGCGTTTGATGTGCAGTTATTTTGCTCATTACAAGTTAATTTTATTGTTATGGTTCGCAAATGTTTCCTGGGGTCAAAATGTTAAAAGTTTTTACCAAAGGAAAAAAAAATGCTGAGCAGAAGCAGAGAGGATGGGGGTTAGTGTGGGGAAGGGGCACTTCTTTCTGATTATGTCTGAGGTTTTGCCTCCCGGCTGCTGTGCTTGTGATCGTGCTGTAAATTGTAGAGGTGTCAGTTGTGCTGTTCCATGGACTTCACAATAGCGATTGTACCTGATTCATTGGGGTGATGTTCTGCGTAGGAGGTGCTGTCCACCCTCTTCATTCCACATGGGCTGATTGCAAGCTGCTGCCTGTTTGTGATTACCACCAAATCTTCATTCACACAAATTGTTTGAAAAAAGAGAGAAGCCATTAACTTTCGCTGACAAATGAAATCCTCAAAAACAGCTTTTACTATTAATTGTATTAAATGGGCTTAATTTTGAATATATACACGTCAAATTTATGCAGACCTTTGTTGTCTAGATAGTTTATCATTGTACTATCTGGGTTCATATACATATTTTAGGCAAGATATATTTTAGACTCACAAATATAGAGTGTGAAGAGCATCTATGTGAGGCAGAAGAGTGGAAATTTGAGAAGCAGAAATGTTGACTCTGTACTGTACATTCATCCAATCTGAAAGAAACCAGAGGTCATGAAACCAACACACTTTAATAAGGTTGCCTTGTTTTGGGCGATGCATCAGCATGAATCAGTACACAATAGAAACAGTGTTGTATAAAGTACCTAAACATCACACTTCAGCAAAAGATATTTTGCATTATTACTTAAGTGAAGCTATGAAAGTTTCTGTTTTTAACTGTACTGTACTTAAGTATCAAAAGTAGTATCTCGTTAAAAAGGCAACTTGGAGAATTCCAAATTTTTATTTTATATTCTTTTCCAAATTATTAATTATTGCACCACGTAAAATTAAAACAAAAACAAACAAAACTTAACGAACTATAATAGAACTGAAATTAACTGAACATAATGAAAAGAATGTTTCTACAATGTTTTATCTGTTACATTTATCAATAACACACTGGCAACACAAAAATCCAATTTTCCTTCCTTCCTATTATTTCTCCATCTGTCCCATCACTTCCCTTTCTCTAAACCTATTAAGGCGTCTCTTTCATTCTTCATTCTTAAATTCCATCCCTACAGTTACAGCTCAGGCTTCCTTTCTTGAAGCTGAAAAACCTGGTGTTTGGCCTCAGTAGAAGCTGGTTTTCAAAACTGCGAGAATGAGAGGTGTTGTTCAAAAAGTTGTGCTAGCATACATAGCAGGTGTTGGGGCAGCATCATTGCTGCTAGAGGAAGATGCTGCCGCTTCCATGACAGCTTCATTCTGCTGCTCGTTTGACCTGCCCAAGCTCGTTAAAGCTAACCTCACAGACTGAAAACCGAAACTTTGGGAGAGTGTTTTTTGTAGTTAGTAAAAGAAATGCCAAGTGGGGAATGTATCGAAGTAAAAGCATGCAACAGAAATGTAAAAACTCAAAGTAAAGATACTCCACAAAAATATTTAAGTACTGTAACAAACTACTATTACAGTTGTTTTAGTTTGTCCATTTTAATGTAGCAGTATTGTAGTTTAAAAGTCCCCATTGTGTCACATCACAGGTGATTTTTCAAACAGCACTTTGTGCTGTTTCAAACAGCTCTCCCACTTTTGGTTTCGTAACTTCAGTTGTCAAAAATTCTGCCAAACTGAAAAGGCACAAAGGTTGAAAAGCACTGAATTTTCCCCAGCAACGAATCTGTGCTCCTGTTCTCTTTCTTCAGCTGCCCATGTCGTTTTATGTAAGGGCCTTTGTCCGAAGAAATGTGACATGGTTTTGATAGCAGCGCTCATTAGCACTTCACTTTAATTAAAAAAGTCCATTCATATGGAAATGTGTGCCTGGGAGTGACTCTGTCCCCAGCAGCTCTCACTTACCTTTCACTTTTATGGCTAATTAGAAGCCGCTTTGACTGACATCTGGCTTTCTTGTGCCACACACACACACACACACACACACACACAGAGTACAGAGACAGCAGTACACACGGACAACACACATATGCACACACAAACTCACAACAGCACACATGGACGGCACACACACACAGAGTACAGAGACAACAGCGCACACAGATAGCACACACTCAGCAGCACACACTGACTACAGAAACAGCAATTCACAGACGGAGGACATACACAAAAGGACATGGCAGTACACACATACAGCAAACACATCAGAGAACGCACAGCAGTGCACACAGACAGCGCAAATGAGATTACAAACAACACGCAGTAGTATATACAAAGGGCACACACACACACACACACACACACACACACACACACAAGACAGGTAGCACAGCGCACACATACAGCAGTACACACTGCAGTACTCACAGATGGCCTAGCCTTTGAGTGGAAGGTAAGAGCGAGTCAGTTGATGTACTGGGAATGGACAGGTGATGTACTGGGAGTACTCAGGTGGTATACTGGGAATGGTCATGTAACGTGCTGGGAGTGGTCAGGTGATGTATTGACAGTGGTCAGGTGATGTACTGGGAGTAATCAAGTGGTATACTGGGAATGGTCATGTAACGTGCTGGGAGTGGTCAGGTGACGTATTGACAATGGTCAGGTGATGTATTGACAGTGGTCAGGTGGTTATTGACAGTGGTCATGTGATATACGGGGCATGGTCATGTGATGTGCTGAAAATGACCAGGTGACGTACTGGGAGTGGTCAGTTGATTCAGTGGTTGTGGCTCCAGTTAGAAGCATAATCATGTTGTAAATATAGCCCTTAAAGCCTTCAGTTGCCTGTTGAAATATTTAAATTCATTTTCAGACTTACTATCCCTTGAGTGGCACAAATTAAGATATTTGTACCCATCTCCAGTTTTTCTCCCTGTCAAGCTTCTGCTCATCTCCAGTATATCAGTCCTCAGTTTCATTAAGTTGTGTATTATCTGTGCAAAGTGACACTAAAGTCAGGTTTCAATGCACAAATTATATGCAGATGGTGCAAAAAATAAAAAAAGATCAGTTGAGCAGTGGAAAAGCTTGTATGATCTGACAAATCAGTTCAAGCATCATTTTCATAGTTTTAGAAGGCGCTAGATCTTACGCTTGATCATCAAGGAGATTCAACTGCAACCGCCTGACTTTCTGTCAGAGTTCAACACAGTTCTTCATCAATAAGTGGATTAGTGTACATCGCATACACTGTAGAACTAGCCTGCAGGCTTGAGTGCTTTTCTTCCACAAGTAACAGTTTCTGTAGTTTTGTTATAATGTGGGCTACACTTTTCTAGCATAGCCTAGCCCTGTTTAAGCCCCCCTCCTCCCCCTTGTGATCACATTCATCCTATGATCAGCCGTTTCTGTCTTGATGAAAATGGAACCCTTGATGATGTCAGTGCCCCCGGTCCGCCATCCCTTTCAGTCAATGGCCACTCAGTGGTCTGACAGGCATGAAAATGATGTAAGGCATGTACCACAACTGTGTCCGAGATGATCAAGGACATGTGCAGACCATGCCAAAAATGTGAAGTTATTTATGCAGCTGACCACTGTACAATTTCTTCTCATTCTTGTTTGGGAAGTAAATAACTTGCAAATTTAATCACATTAGTTTATATAAATATAAAAAGGAACATTAAAAACCATGTTGAATTTTAGAGTTTAAAAAAATGACTTTTGGTTGTTCTACAGAAAGTTTTAAGTGGCCATCTTTTCTGTCCTCTTTTCCAGGTTCTTCATCTTGTAACTATTAAACACAAGTCTTCCTGTTGTTAGAAGTTTGTCTTAGTCTTTACACTGCAGCCAATCAGATACAACCCTTTTGCAGACTGTGTCAGCAGCCTGTTGCTAGGAGACTATGGCCACAGTGTTGACTGGGTATGGAACAAAGACTTCTTTCTGTGAATCACACAATTACCTGTGTCAACACTGGCCTAAGCCATGTGATCTCTCCAGAACTAACATCCTCATAAGACCACTTCCGTTTGTACAATTTTTCTTTTCTTTTAGCCTTTTATCTTATTTAACATTACACTGATAGCATGACTTATTCTTCAGATACAAGCCAACATAATTATTACATCTGTACTGGTCTCTCTCATATACATATATCAGTGCTGAAACCATGTTCAGTGTAAAATCCCCTAGCAAAACAGCTGTTTTACCTCTGAGAAGGAAAATGACCTGAACGATTTTTGATCTTTAATGTATGACATCCTGCATCCTGCTGCTGGAGCCACCGAGATTTTTTGTGACTGCTTAGAGCCATTTGAACCGTTGTGTCATCGCGCTCTGAGCTAATCCATACACAGCGGAGCCTGGATGAGTTATGGTGGAGATGGCCTCTTATCGCTCTGCCGCAGAGTCATTGTCCCTCAACAAGTGCGGCGTTACACACGAGCCATGATGGACGTTAGATAGGTAGCGGGGCTTCTGGGATACACTGACACCCAGGAGGTGTTGAGCAGTATATCAGCTGCTGTCCTCACTCAGGGTTTCTCTGCTGGGCGGCACTGGAGCTGAAGGGAAAACCATTGTCTTTTTGTGTGTGTGTGTGTGTGTGTGTGTGTGTGTGTGTGTGTGTGTGTGTGTGTCTTTCTGTCTGTCTGTCCATTGGCCTCTGTTTGTTTATCCGTCTGCTTGGAGGTGGAAGAGGGACATGAGGAGTCCAGATAAGAGCTGATTAACAACGGGCTACCAGCCCGGGCACAGGAAGCTGTGTAGCCTTGCTCCAAACGGTCTCAGCATGAGGCGTCGTCGGTCCTCTCTTCATACTTTCACTGTTTACAGTCACAATATTTTTCTAATGGAACAAGTTTATCCAAGAAATCCTAGAACGACAAAAAAGGGGAAACTGAACTGACATTAAAAAATGCATTCATCTGGAAGTGATTCATGTGGAGGCAGCTCATCTGGACCTGGTTTTCATTATTGTCCTTGAATATGTTTTCATTCATTTATTCACTTTTTAAGCAGTTTGTCTTCTCAGCTAACTTGGTAAAATGTTCTCGTGCCCCGATGTTCTCAGACGTCTTTGTTTTCTCTCACTTTCAGAGTGCTGACAGCTGGAATACCAAACTCTCTGGTTAGTATCCATGTCCAGCTTGTTTCTGTGGATGCTCCCTCACCACGCACACTGTCTCCATCTCCACTTCCTCTGCCTCTGCGGCCTCCTGCTCCCCATCTTTCTCTTTCCTTTGTTCTTTTGGCCCTGCCTAACCTTCAACGTTCTGCTTATTAAAAATAATTTTCATTGTGCACTTCTTTTAAATGCTGTTTGATGGTGTTAATGAATTTGTAGACTTCCTGGTTGAACAGGCCTAGAGGATTAGTTATCCGTTGCCATGCTAACGTAAATGGCTGGGCTTGTAGAGTCGAGGCGGTGGTTTGTCATGTGGGTTTTAATTCAGGCAGCTCCACCCAGTTGCCTTTGCGAGGAAGTCAGAGTGTGTCCAAAGAAAACTCATGAATTCTCTTTCTATCCTTATTCATTTCCCTTCTCTACCCGTCTGCTCTTTTCCTTTCTCATTTTTTGTCTTTTTCCCCTTTCTTAGAAACACCTCATTTCAAAAGCTGATTTGTTTGCATGATAGACACATTGACATCGCTGAAAATCACAAGAGTAATTCTAGTGTTTTTATCAGGGGTTATAATTGTCACCCCGCAGACTTTAAAGTGTAATAAACAGCCTCATTATGGTCATCTATGTTTCAAATTCAATTCAAAGGGAGGCACTGTCATCTCACTGTAGTCATTGGGGTCTCACTGCAATCACTGTCATCTCACTGTAGTCATTGGGGTCTCACTGCAATCACTGTCATCTCACTGTAGTCATTGGGGTCTCACCGCAATCACTGTCATCTCACTGTAGTCATTGAGGTCTCACCGCAATCACTGTCATCTCACTGTAGTCATTGGGGTCTCACCGCAATCACTGTCATCTCACTGTAGTCATTGGGGTCTCGCCATTTCCACAGTGAGATGACAGTGATTTTGTGGCCATACTACAAATGCTGTCATCTAACTGTAGTTATTGTGGTGTCACAACAATTCTGTGGCCTCATGCAATGTCAATATAAATAACTATTTATTTTTATTTTCTGATTTTGTGAATACATTAGTTTACATAACAGGCTGTGCAAAACACACAATTGGGCATGTTATGGAGGTAATCTAATTAGGTTAAAATGCACCCAAAATTTTTTGCTTACTGTCATAACAGAACACTCAAACAACACGTATCTGGACCTGATCGCAGTGACATGGTTTATTTATAAATGAAAATGTTTTCCAATCCAGAAGCAATAAAACAACGGCCAAGTAGCAGGCGAACGTCCGATGAGCAGAGTGGGTCAGTACATCACAGCAGCTACAGACAGGGAAAAAACACTAGGAGTCAGGCATAGGGAGTCAGGTATAGGGAGTCAGGAGGAGCAAAGGAGCGAGCAAACAACACAAGGGCAGGCGCAACTGCTCAGTAAGCAGGATAAACCAAAGGACGGCACCTCGTAATGAGTAAAACTGGGGCAATTATATAGGCTGGGAAACAAGCCGAAATAGGACACAGGTGATGACAATTAGAGAGAAAAGGAGGAGGGCGGGGTGGTGCAGAATCAGCGAGGGAGACATCAGAGGTCAGAGATGTGTACTGCAGGTGCAGTGAGGCTCACATTCAGCTGGGCGAGGTACACCCTGCGTACATAAAAACTGATCAATAAACTAAACAATTGACAACGCTGCATGCTACTGTGCACACACGCATCTTACAGTAAAGGCACCCAGCAGCATCGTGCTCTGCTGTTGAAGAAGAAAACCTCAGATGGAGCAAAAAACCAGAGGAGTCTGTAACAGGCCTCAGTATCAGCTGGCTGTGGGCGTGGTATAAGTAGCTCAGTCACTTTACTCCAACCGTTAAAACACCAAAAAGTGTATGTAACCAGGGCTGGAGAGACACACACAGATCAGTACAGAATTAGCAGCTGAATTAGCACCCCTCCAATAGTGCATTGTACTTATCAGGGCTAAAAGTTTTTTTTTTTTTTTAAACCAGTTCTGCGTACACACCTGGAGGACATGGCATTAAACAGCAAGTTTGATTTTGTGTGAGGAGGAGATAAGCTACCCATTAGCAGGTTCTGGTTATTTTTATTGTTGCTTCAGGAAAGAAATTCTCCTGTTTGAGTTGCATGAGCTGCCAGTCTGGAGAGAGTGTGTGTGTGTGTGTGTGTGTGTGTGTGTGTGTGTGTGTGTGAGTGAGTGAGAGAGTTTATCCCAGTCTTTTTCATTTTAAATGCAAATCTTCTGTTAATATCACTTCTCCACTAAATGGTCTCCAGTCCTTCATCTTCCGGTGTTGTCAAGACTCAAGAAATAGCTGTGGTCTTGTTCAAATTCCTTTGGTGTCCTGCTTGCTGTCTGCACAGCCAGTCAGCTGGAAACATGTGGGATGGGTAAAAATTGATTGGAGGAGCAACACAGCTCTAACTACAAGTCACAATCTCATTGATGAAGATTTGTGAGAAGTTAATCAGAGTCAGCTGCTCTGCTGGTAGATGGGCCATTATGCTGTACATTTAGGGGCTCATTGTTATAACACAGTGTATGCTGGCACTGTAAAACTCAATGCTGGAAATTATACTAATTCAGTGACTTGAAATTATGCCTGTGCCTAAAGTGACAGCAGTATGACATGCACACCTTCTTTTATTTGCAGACATTTTTTTAAGTTTATAAGTTCAAAAACCAAATCCAAAAACCTTATAGTGTAATTTTAAACTAACAAGTTTTTAAGCAGAGTGTTTGACATGGGTTTTTATGTAGCTCTCCCAACACAATTTTTGCTACAAAAGACATTATCTTCGTAGGAACACATTTTAAAAAAACTACTCTTCTGAAAAATAAGGAAGCAAATACACAAAAAAACATGAATACACACACAATTTAAGAGACAAGTATAAACACAGTAATGCATAACTGAAATGCAGATGAAAGAGCTACAGGAGTTATAAGACAGATGTGTGATTTAGGAAAAGGGAATCAGATTTGTAGCCAACTATGTTCTCTGTATTTAACCCATCTCCAAGGGGGCTGGTGGGTAGCTATTTTTCAACAACCAGGCAGCCAGCACAGAGCATCTTGGTCAGGGACACACTTAGTGACCATGTTGGGATTTGAACCAGGAGACTGCTATCTCTCAGCTTGCTGTTCTACCCATTCAGCCACCAGGTCTGAATCCCAGGCTCTGTGTAGTGTGGGATGATGGGATTGGTGCACTGAAGTACATTAGTGTGAGACGAGCAACCAGATGGCAAAAAAGGAGCTTTGCTCAGGATCCACTGAGTCCATTTAGCCCAGAATCTGTGACAGTCCTCGTCTGTCACAGTGTTCTTTAGCAAAGATGCACGTACAGCCTGTCTCCTGTGTTTCTCTAAGTATGTGTCTTTTTTCTGCTTATGAATTAGAGGCTTTCGAGCAATTTAATATTTATTTGTTATTTTAATGTTTTGGCTAATACAGACTTTTTGTGTGTATATATATATATATATATATATATATATATATACTTGTGTGTATGTGAGAAAGAGGTATTTCTAGTGAAATCTGTGTCAATTTCAGAATTCAGGTCTATTTAAGACTGCATTTTTGCATTTCTGATAATGTTTGAATATGTAGAATTTTACTAGGGTTTAAATATGTCCATTTCAGACATTTCCTGTATCGAGAGGCGACAGTCTGGCTGCAGTCGTGTTCTTCCAGAGTAAGCGTCATTCTCATAGTCCTTTCAGCAGTGTCTGATATACACAATAGCTGGGGTCTTAATTTAGTGCACTAAATATAGAAAAAGCATTCATAAAGAATATATAATAACTGTGGAATGATTACACGATGTGAAAAACCACTAAACAAAAACATGACATCTGCTGTTCTGTCAGACCACCTAACTTTAATCACAGTCAGTCCTATACAAAGAGACTCTAGGTAATAATTGTTAATAAATATCAGGGCAGCCTCCCATCCCATTTACATCTGTTTTCTAAAATGTTTTTCCCTTTTTCTGTTGGAGACATAAAGATGTTTTCTGTAGTGCATACAGCGCTCAGCGCTGACGGTCTCTAACCATGGGACAATTGTGGCCATCTGTTGCTAAATGGTACATAATGTAGCTGTGAATTGTTGGGATATGTTCATAGAGAAACAATTTAACCAGAGAACTCTTTCTACATTCATACATACATTTATTCTTTTAGCAGAAGCTTTTATCCAAAGGGACTTGCAACATTTCATACACGTGTTACAATGAGCCAGCGCTGAGCGTCTTGCTCGAGGACATAGCTGGTGGCTGGGATTCAAATGAGGAGATTTTCACATTGCAGCATGATGGTCTGCCCGTTCAGCCAGCAGTCTGTCTTTCTTCAGGATTTCAGCCTATGCCTCTTCCTTTGTTTACACCTCTATCTGGACGGGTTCAGTCCTCTCTCTACAGCAGTTTGAACCTCTTTCTTTAAGGGTTTAGACCCACCTTTTCCCAGTGGTATAGACCGCTGTTTTAAGGTTCAGACCAGGTGTGAAAGAGCTGAGGTGTTTATCAGCTTCAAGTGGCCTGACTTCATGTAATCTCTTTCTCTGGCTGTATCAGAGAGTCTTGGTGTGTGGCCTATCCGCCAAAACAAAGGACAAACGTGCAGTTTGCTGATGAGGGAAATTACGCATGAACACCCAAAAGCCTCTTGTTTCACTTACCACATGGTATCTACAAATCAGCAATAAGCTTTACATGTACTGTAGATGCTGAGAAATCAATGGGCCTGGGAGCAGAGGAGATCTGTGTGCTCTCATTTTCTGGATTATTGTCATCACTGCTGTGGAAAATGATGCGAGCCCTTAGGATGTAATTACACGACCTTTTCTAAAAAACAGATTTTGAAAAAGGACGATACCCTTGGCTCCCGGGCTAAACTCACAGAGGGTCTAATCTCACGTGCGACTTGAGTTTTACGTCCTCGTTTACAGCCTGGGCGCTTGGCTGCCTGCATCCTACACAGAGGGGAGACCTAAAAGTCGCTCGTACCCCTGAAATCAGGAACCTTGAAAAGTTTATTCTTTCAGATTCAACTCCACCGGCTGACAAAGCGCACCATACATGCCTGACAGCTGATGGACAGCCAAGGATACAGTAAGTGTCAGTGTAATTAATCTTTTATGGGGGGGTTATTGTTTGGTGAAATGCTGATAGGCTGCCCCCTTCATCACACATAGCTGTTTTTAATTAGATGAATACATTTGGAACTTAATTATTTTTACACCTCAGAGCTATTGTTTCCCTGTTTAATGGGTGCTTTGGAGTGTGTGTGTGTGTGTGTGTGTGTGTGTGGGTATATGTGGGGGTAATAGCAGTTACAAACCCTGGAAAATATATCCCTTTGTACCCCCCCTTTCCCCAGCACAAACACACACAGATGCCCTCCATGCATCCACAAGTAAGTTAACCTCATTTAGCTCACGTCTGTCCCCCCCACCACCACCAGGCCTGATGTCGCCACACCACGAAGTTTGGTAAACAGCATTAACTGTTTTGGATTTGATTTAATTTTTTAACTCAATGTCCAGCCTAAGAGAAATTGGGAAGCGGCCAATGTGATGAGCTTGGGGGCTGGGTGTTTGAGTTCGACCAATCAGGGCTTCTGTTCCTCTTTGGAAGTTTTTGTGTTTGATTTGAGAAGAAAGAAGAAAGGCACAATAACCGAATGTTCTGGAATGGTGGTTCTTGAAAGCAAGAACATCTTGAGTGGACATGGCTCCTGGAGACAGAGGTTTGTCTGAGTGCTGGGCTGTGGGTATAAATAAGTCAAGAGATCTTATAAACTAATTAAGGACATGTCAAACATCCAGTATTCAGAATGAAGTCTGACACGCTCATATAATCCAATTTAACACTGACAGAAGCTGAAAATTTGGAGATCACTGGGATTGCAGCCCTTCTCTGATCCAACCCGTCCACACTGCAGCTTCCACTTTGAAGCACTGCTTGACATAGACTTCTAGAGTGATTCCAGTTTGTTGACCTGGTACCCACAATGCACTGCTCATTCTGACAATACAAAGAGACTGTGACAGAACAGACTTACAGCATTGAAAACAAGCCTTCTACATGTAACAAGAGCTGTAAGGTACAGTACATGTGCTAATGTTGTCTTTGCTTTTGGCCATAGCTTACAGTTGCACATGTATTTGCCACTTTCTTTGCAGGATAATAAGGGATTTAAGCTTGTAGCTTAGTGTCCCTGTGATAACATAAACTGCATTGTACCAGTGTAACTTAAAGCTGTGTTTATTTATTTAGCAGACACTTTTATTGAAAAGTGTCATTTCACATACTACAGCAGTACTGGTTCTTTTAACCCATCCCCCCATGAGGGACAGGGGAAGCATTAGGCACCTGAGGACCTAGTGTTTGAGTGTGGTTCTTATGCACCTGAGCTGGGATTTGAACAAGAAAACTTCCACCTTCCACTTTCAAAGGGCTGAAGTTTCTTCCACAAGTGGGATTTGAATCTCTATAGCCAAAGCAATTAGAGCCTTAAGCCAGTACCTTAAATTGCTCAGCCACAGTATCTACCCAAAAGCTAATCTTTGAAACATTTTTCCTCGCATTCAGAAATCAAGAGTGACGTTGGAGAAGACTAATGGCAGTGGGGAAGCATTAAAGTGGTGCGCAAACAACAGAAAAGAAAACTGACCGTGCAAATTGGATCATGCAACTAATATGAAGCTTAGATAAATGGTTTTATATTTGCCATATATACATTAACTGCTTGTTATACAATCAAAGTGCATTCAGAGAAGCTACATAGTAAAAATATTTTAATGAAAAGTTCATTTCTATTGAACTAATGGGAATAATAATGGAGTTTTTCTAGACACCCAAAAATCACACCTGTTTACCCAGACATGCTCATATATGAAATACACAGCTAACTAATCAAAGTAGTTGTTAGATGGTTCTGTAGGTTGTTCCACAGTGGCTGCTATGTTTATCTTTATGTTTACTGCTGAGAGTTATGGTTTGAATCCCAGTTACTGGGGCTGCACAAGCTGGTGTATTTAGTGCTGGTCACAAACCTGGATAAACTGGAAGGATTGTGCCAGGATGGGCATCTAGTGTAAAAATGTGTGGTTTGTTAACCAGGTGCTGGTTGATCTGCTGTGGTAACCCTCTCAATCAGATCAGCTGAAACTTTTTGACTGCGAAAAATATTTTAAATTGACACAGTGTGTGAGCGCATGTGCCTGTCCAAAGTAGCTGGGATCAGTGAGATGTGTGTTAGTAACGTGATACGAATCAAATGAAACCTGATGCTAGGCCTGTGACCCAAGTGGGCAGTGAACTCATTAAACATAATGATTATGACTGGGCACATGTCATGTTAACCCATTGTAGTTCTGTTAAGGTAAAGGACTGAGTATTGAAATTGACAAAAAGTGGTGACAATTAGTAAGGACAGAGCCATCGAGACAAGCTTTGGAGGAGACAAACTCAAAATGAATTAGTGCATAAGAGAGATCTTTATTGTCATTACACACAAGATACACCAAAATTTGGTAGCTACCCACGCTGGTGCTTTAAGAAAGAAATTAAATAGAATTAAAAATTAAGAAAATCAACCCATAAAATACACAAAGACAAGCAAACGCAACAATATAGGAGTATTTTTATGTTTTAATATCGTACAGCAACTCTGGTCTTAAATTTGCTTTAAATAAACTTGACTTGAACATTGCACATTTCTTAACTGACAAAGGAACATAACGTTTATCAGACTGCCGTGACTCACAGGGTTAAAATGACTTGTGGGGTTAAAACCGACAGTTTCCGTGTCTGTCTCCCTCACAAGCCACCATAGCCGCACTTTTTAAGCTTTGATTTCAGGGTTAGGATTTCTCTTTGTACTCCTTAATTCCCCTCCGTAAACCCCCTGTTGCTGATAAGGGAGGGTGGTACGGTGATGGGATTAAGGGGAAAGCCTTACTGCCCTCCTTGGGATAACCCACCCCTCTCTGCCTGCTCCCTGTTCTTTGTTATGACCCCCACACACTGGGGTCGAGTCCTCATGTGTTGAAACGGTGCGTTTTTTCATTTATCTAGAAGTACGAAATGTGGTCCTGGCTGAGTGTGTGGGACTGACAGAGACATACAGGAAGTGTGGGATAGGGAGAACTGGTCGTATATGAATGTTTTTGGTGAAAGTGTCTGGGAGTGAATTAGTGTGACACAGAATCCTATCAGTGTGTAAACAGAGGCCTGTATAATGTAACTGGGCATCTACCTGCTATGTGCTAAATGTGCTGGTCAGACTGGGATGCTGTGTCTTCTGAAGGTGCTGGTCAGACTGGGATGCTGTGTCTTCTGAAGGTGCTGGAGCAGGTCGCTCAGCCTCTTTCAGCTTGCAGTGATGCTGAGCTTGCTGAGGTTAGGGAGCTCCCAGTGACGGGGGGCTCACCTCCCCACTGAGCTTGCTGAGGTTAGGGAGCTCCCAGTGACGGGGGGCTCACCTCACCCTGAGCTTGCTGAGGTTAGGGAGCTCCCAGTGACGGGGGGCTCACCTCCCCACTGAGCTTGCTGAGGTTAGGGAGCTCCCAGTGACGGGGGGCTCACCTCCCCATTGAGTTTGCTGAGGTTAGGGAGCTCCCAGTGACGGGGGGCTCACCTCCCCACTGAGCTTCCCCTTCCATTTCTTACCCTCTCCGTTCACTTTCCTAGTCTGCGTAAATCCGTGGTTTTCCTCAGTGTGTGGGGGAGGGCAGGGGCCAGTTATTCTGTTAGAGGGGCCAGATGCCTTAATCATTATTATTTTTCGCGTATAAAGTGATTTTACTTACATTGCAGGCATTAAGAGACAAAAGACAAAACGTTCATAATTATTCAGCATTCTGTTTAGTCTCTTTTGGTTACCTTTTAAATGATGTGAGGATACCTTAAGGGTGCCACTTACAAGTTTATTTCTTTTTAGGTATGCTCACTTTACCACCTTGTGATCTGTAATAAATAGCAGTTAAATGTTTCACAATTATGAAATTATAATTATAGAATTATAATGTATGGGGGGGGACACAAAAAAGTCCAAGCTGGCTGTTGCAGAGGTGCTGTTCCCGCCTAGAACCACCCAGGCTTTCGGATCTGAACATTTCTTCCCAACATTTACATCTGCATCTTCTTTTGTGTGCTTTAAAATGTGTTTTCTGTTTTTCCTGTGTTCAACCAGTTTTGCAAAAATGTTTTACTTAGGATTTACGAAGTTCTTATCTATCAATGCCTCACCCTTATCTTACCTATCTATACCCATGTTGTGCCTGTATTTTAACTGTATAATTCATCATAGCAATGTAGCATGTACGTTTGTGTGAGTAAACCTGCGTGTGTTGTGTGTGTACACAGTGGGGTGGTCTAAGCTTAACGGAAATAAAAGGTCATATGAATTTTCCCTAGGAGATGGTGGGGGGGCAGTTTGAGTTCAATTCCGTAAACAGATCCAGCAAATCTTTGTAATCATCTGAGTAGACGGGGTGGGAGTGGAGTCGGACAGGAGCTGTGGGGGGGTTGAGGGAATGGGGGGGGCATTTTACATCCCTCCCAGGACTCCTGCAGGCCACATCCAGTTGCTGATAGGCATCTCTGCTGGAGTCTGCCCGTCTTTCTGCAGACAAAGTGCCCTCATACATGTCCCTGGAACAACCCCGCCACAACAGCTAGCCTGTCGCATTGCGTTTGTGGTAGGAGGTGGCTGCTTTCCACCTTTTATTGTTCAGTAGTTGTTGACTGTACATGGTGAAGGTATGTGTCATAAGAATGTGTCTGAGTGTGTGTACATGAAATGTGTGTATATGACACTCTGTCCTATACGCAGCCTGCCGAACTTTGCCCCTGTCTGGCTTTTGTGAATTGAATCTATACACTAGACACTGCAGATAATGTTGCCTCTAGACTTTGCGCCTTAACGAGTTTAGGGGTGCAGAACTGCTCGGAGGTCATATCCTGACATGCTGGGTATGTAAAGAAGACAGGATGGCATATACCGCTGAGCTGAACCTGTTCACAGGGCAGTCTCACCCTCTGCAGAAATACTACAGGAAATCTTCTGTTTGCACAAACATCACTCTCACTTCAAGACAGTTTAGAGATGCCCTCAGTGTACAACATATTTCTTGTTTAACATCCACTTGTGCACAGAATTTTCATCTGGCTCATAAATGATGACGCAGGTCCCAGCGTTAAAACCGTGACGTAATTTCAGTGCTTTGGACAGCATGCATGTTCAGGGTGTGACTGCCAGAGTTAAAGCACACACTTGCTTTCGCAGGTGTGCGAGTCGGTGAGTTTGCAGATCTGGATCAGACTTCAGAATGCACACCAGTCATTGAGCCTCAATGTTTTGTTTCCAGAAAAAATGAGAAAATCAAAGATCGGGGAAAGAAAGACGTGGTGTGAGGGACGTGTCGGGGCATTGGGCTCTGCTGGTCCTTCCTGCTGCTGACCCCTAGATGACCCCCAGAGTGTTCACACACACAAGGCAGGTCAAGGGTCCTTTCTGCTGCACGGCCCTTGTGAGGAGCAGTCATGACGCGTATCGGCACCGACATCACTGCTAGGCAATTACGTAATTGCAGCCTGTGATCTATCCTCAAACCATGGCAGACTCATTTTCCTCAAAGAGTGTTTTGAAGTTTTTAAAATGTATCCTCTCTTTTTTAACAGTAAAATCACACCCATTAGCTGCTCTTTCTCAAAGCTCCCTCAAGGTCCACTCTCCGTATATTTAGTCAAGATACTTGTAGAGCAAAACTACGATAATACAACTGAAAATGCATGATTGATTGCTTAACTGCGTTACTTCAGATGTTTTTTTCCAATTGGAAGGGAAATGTTCTATATTCTAACATTCTAATATTCTATGCTCTAATATTCTAAACAGCACAGCTGCACAGAAAGAAGCATTTAATGAGTAGGCCTGAGCAAATGAGTCCTCATTCAGTTGAAAATGAAACGAAGAAGCTGTTGAGAATGTGTGCTGTCGGGTAAAAAAGACAGTTTCATTTGCACAAATATTAAGTAATGGCTTATTAAGAAAGGCTGCTCTGCTGTGTATGGTGTCCAGGGTCATGTATGGTCCTCTTGAACCAGTGAATATACTAGTCATCTCAGCTCCACTGAGGCTAAAGTAATGTCTTTGTGATATCAGTTTGTAGCCACGTCTGCACCACTGTTTTGCACATAATACACTATAATCTGTGAACCTTTTCTCCTGTGCAGTAGGACGGATGTCACCTGACACTCTTAGGTGACCTGTGGACATTTTTTCACTTTCGTCTTGTTTACTTTCCTTTTTCAAAGGTTTGCTGAACTGTTTGGTTTCTAAAGCTCATTAAAATGTTAAAATATTAAATAATTTTCAGTATTTGTTGTTTCATAATCCTGTCATGTTAACAGGAAGCCTTGGTGTGCAGTGAAGCTGGAAATGGGTGAAGAAATGTGTTGTCCTTCATGGCCATCAGAGGGCAGTAGTGGCCTGTGATGCAGGCCCAGGAATTCAGACGCTACACTGTGGATCAATGAATCAACATCTACCAATTTTAAATGGGGGGAGCAATTTCCACATGATTCTTTTCCGTTTTCCTGGAAAAGTGGCTTTCTTTGTGCATGTGTGGGTGTTCAGTGTCAAGTGTGTGGAGGATGCAACTTCATCATTCCTAGCCTGGCTTCACTATGTACTGCTTTAATGGAAACAAAATAGTGGATTCACACTCAGGAAGTCAAGATCCTCTTTGGAGAACATGGTTCCCCCATCCTTTAGTCTGGTTAGTCTTCTCTTCTTGTCCTGGTTTGTCATGTAAAAAATGTAATTCACACAGAGCAAAAAGTAGTGCTGGCAGAGAGGTGGAACACTTTACCACCTGGATAAACTGAGTCCTCCATTGTTCCTGGAAACATTTTGTGAGGTGTGACTTATTTTTCGTCCATCCATTGGCCTAGACATGAAAAAGATTTTTAGTTGGAGCTGTCACGGGATTGTTGCATGTTTGTGCTTCAAATTTAATTGGACACAAGATCTGGGAATTTCATCAGCAGCAGTTCGTTTGTGTCTTCAGAGCTCCCCCAGTTGAGGCTCTGTGTTCAGACAATTTACTTGGATGAATCTAGAAAGGCAAATGTTGCATTAAATCTCCATCCCCCTCACCACCCCACTGCAACCTTCAAAGGACCTTTAGTATCGGGAAAGGCAAAATCTTATCCCTTTAAAACGAAGCATAAAATAACCTCCAGAAAGACAGATGAGCAAACTTACAGAGGTTGAATGGGATATTTTAAAAGGGAGGAAGAAGCGTCTGTGGTATGGTTTATTGAAAGTTTGTGTGTGGGGGTGGCTGGGGTGGGGTCTTATAGCAGTTACACCACACACACACACACACACACACACACACACACTCTCTCTCTCTCTCTTCCAGGTTTCACTGCAGCCATCAGTGGTATGTCATATTCTTTAAACCCCACAGGGCATAGAGGTCCTGGCTGGTTACCCTTCTACTTTGCTCATTAGGCTTGTTAATGCTTCTGTGTTTAATTGAGAGACATTTCATCACTGCTAATGAGATCCCAGCTGGCTTATCAGAAGCAACAGTGCAAATGGGGCTAACTACTCCTAGATTTTATAACCTCCTACAAATGTACGCACAGTCTCTGTGTCATAGTGCACACTGACATCGGTCGCTGTCAGTTTACGTAGTGCACACTGACATTGGAGTCTGCGACAGTACGCAGTGCACACTGACAGCGACCGATGTCACAGTACGCAGTGCACACCGACATTGGAGTTTGCGACAGTACGCAGTGCACACTGACATCGGTTGCTGTCACAGTACACAGTGCACACTGACATTGTAGTCTGCGACAGTATGTAGTGCACACTGACATTGTAGTCTGCGACAGTACGTAGTGCACACCGACATTGGAGTTTGCGACAGTACGCAGTGCACACTGACATCGGTCGCTGTCACAGTACGCAGTGCACACTGACATTGGAGTCTGCGACAGTATGCAGTGCACACTGACATCGGTCGCTGTCACAGTACGCAGTGCACACTGACATTGGAGTCTGCGACAGTATGCAGTGCACACTGACATCGGTCGCTGTCACAGTACACAGTGCACACTGACATTGGAGTCTGCGACAGTATGCAGTGCACACTGACAGCGACCGATGTCACAGTACGCAGTGCACACTGACATTGTAGTCTGCGACAGTACGCAGTGCACACTGACATTGTAGTCTGCGACAGTACGCAGTGCACCCTGACATCGGAGTCTGTGACAGTACGCAGTGCACACTGACATCGGAGTCTGTGACAGTACGCAGTTCACAGTGTCGTTGCACACCAATGTCAGACACTGTCACACTATGCCAGGGTGGGCAATCACAACCCTGGAGGGCCACAATGTGAAAGTTTTCTTTTTAATTGAACCTTAATCTAAACTTTGATCCATAAATTCTCAACAAACATGATTTATCCATGCATCCATTATCTTAACCGCTTATTCCTGGTGAGGGTCGCAGGGAAGCCTGGAGCCCATCCCAGAGCACATAGGG
>JABJVR010001509.1:0-11987 GCA_025773905.1 Chitala chitala
AACACCCTGAGAAGGTTGGGGACCACCTGATGACCTCTCTTCCAGGCCAAAGCTTCACCCATTAGAAATGGGTGTATTTCTGCATCACAGATTTATTACAGAAGTACTCTGTCTTACTCCTACTGACTAACATTCCCCTTCTCTCCATTGCATACCTCCACCTCTCCCAATTCAGACTTTAAAGTCGAAATGTTTTGACTTTAAAGTCGGACAATTCAGAGAATAAAGTCGGAATATTCTGACTGACATTTCACAGAATTTAGCCTTTGTTAAAAATGAAGTTAATAGCATTAGCTATGGCACTTTGATACAGGAAAGCTACTGAAGAGCTTCAAGTGGGGGCTGATCATCAGGTGTGGGGAGAATTTGCCTTTGAGCTTTTGGTCATTTTAATTAACCTCCACTTCTAGGTTAACATTGAGTTCCATTCCCTTCTATGATGGTGTTCGTATTGTACCCTTCTGACAAAGGCTAAATTCTGTGGAATTTAGGTCAGTCCAATCCTAAAGTATTCATTGGCTTAATCCTTCACCTCCACTTTTAGGTTAACATTGAGTTCCCTTCCCTTCTACGATGGCATTTTCACCATCGTATTGTACCCTTCTGACAAAGGCTAAATTCTGTGGAATGTCAGTCACTTTATTCTCGGAATTTTCTGACTTTAAAGTCAGAATATTCCGACTTTATTCTCAGGACTTTATTTAATTTTTTTTATACTGGTCCTAAAACACCATCGTAAATATGAGACACAATGACAAAACACACACACACACACACACACACACATATATATAGCAGTTTTCTTGCATAAACAGGTTGCATTTAAGAGATAAAACTGAAATCTGGTGATTGCACAGGGCTCCCAGACATTTGTACCACATCTTCTGCTGAGAAGTGAAACGTACTTTCTGGGAGTCCAGCTGCACACCGTCGCACCCAGAACAAACAGAACAGACAGCCTCAGCTGTATTTGCTGTGAACAGATGGAGGCTCTTAGACAAACTTCGGTGCTAATGAAATAATTCAGTCAATCATGCTCATCCGACAAAGCATATCATTCCCTGGGCCTCATGTTCCATTTGAACAGCTACATCAGGACAAATAAATAAATAAATAAAACAAATAAATAAAACAAACTAAGAACATTACATGGCACCTCAATAATAACTGTGATTTTGCTGTGTAAACAAAGGGAGAGCCATTGGGTTGGTGTGGAAAAATTTAATCTTTTCATAACTTTCCACAAATTATATACATAACAAGCCTACATTAGTAAGAGCATTTCGTTTATAGGTCATGGATTATTTTATTCCAAAATCTTAAAACATCTGTAAACATACAATTTTGGTAAACTGTGTGCCATACTCTTTATTCTATATTATGCTATTATGTACTATTAAATTTTCAGCTTCAAATTTTCAGTTTGAACTAACTTCAAGCTTCAAGCTAGACTGCTTGATTGTTTTTAGCTATATTGCTTTTACTACATACTATTTTTATGCTATATGGCAGTTTTATACTTCTTTGTAGTGTTCTCAGTGTTCTTAACATTGTAGCACTTTGAGATTTGACCCAAATGTAAAGTGCATTATAAATAAAATGTATTATTATTATTATTATTAAGTTGGTAGTGAGTACACACACACACACACACTACGATTACACTGCTGAGGGGCATAGGTCGGGCCCTGCTGTTGTATTTGCTCTTGTTCATTACAAGACTGGAATTTATGAATGGGTGCAGAGTAAAATGCACAGTAAATATGTTCATAGAGTTACCTGCAGGCACCTGTTGAGTAACTAAGACTAAAAACAATTTTTATAAGCATACAAAATGAAATCATAGTGAAAAGGTCACAGGCACAAGTCCCGAGCAGAAGCTCACCTGGGAAAACACCTGCAACAGCAGCTGTGTTTTGTAACACATGTTTTGTTTCACGCATATTCTATTAAGAAAAACACCTTCCGTGATGACAACAGCATCTGTCTGGCTCAGACACTGTGTTCATTTAATCTTACATTCAACTGGATGGTTAAATGCAGCACACCGTTAATCAGTCACTGGTTTAAGCTAGTCTTCGACACAACTTTTATTGTGCTCTCCAAACAATTGCAATCTCTCGCAAGCCCTGAAATTGTTCTCGTCTTTGGGAATTATGCTCTGGAAAGAAAAGAGAAATGGGTTACCAACCAAATGTCTGGGGAGAGCAGCTAAGCAATGAAATATAGTACAGAGCTTTTGATTGTAATTTAATTACCACTGATAAATATAATGTAAATATATCATTTTTATGATATTGCCCCACAAAAACTAGAAAAGCATTTTAGTGCTAATAAAAAAAGTTTCTGATGTTTATTGCTAATTGAGTAAATACCGTGATAGCAAAAGAAGTCACTGAATTGCATGATTAGACTGAGTGCATATTTATTATCATTTTTTGTTATCAACAGAAGTGGTCTCAGTACACACACACACACACACACACACACACACACACACATTATATATATAATTTTTTTTCTTCAACAATGTAGCTTCACTGGAACTCAATTTTTTGTATAAAGTAAAATGTCCAACATAAATGTAAAACTGTCCAAAATATAAAATTAAAAAGAAAAAAAAATCTACTGTAAGTATAGAAAAAAGCTAGAGCTACAAGCTGGCTCACTCACCTCCTTACACCGTGCTGCTGTCGAGACGTCCAGATGTTCCCCTCATGTGTTTGTACTAATGTCCAGCCTCTGAAGGAAAATTGCTAAACACATTGATTTATTCACAAGTCCTGACACTTGAAGGATGTGGCCAGGCTGCAGGAGTGACATGCCAGGACGAACGAGGTGGAAGGTGCTGTTTACATGTCCTGTTTTGCTGTCGCAGTCAGCATTAATGAATCGTCACTCAGAGGACGGAGGTTTTGTCAAACAGTAGATATACAGAGGATGAGGCAACGTAGAGCAGTGCATAAAACCGGAAATCACACATTTACAAAGTAATATCCTAACCAGTTTGCTGAGCAGAAATTACAAGTCTGCAACACGTCTGCTTCTGTATGAACTACATACAGCCCTTCCTGGTCCCAAGACTACAAGAGTCTTTGCTGACCAGGGTGAGATGCTCTCAAGGAGTAGTGATTAGTTTGGCCTAGGCACAACTTTAACATTGCCAAGGCTTTAAAAGCTGGAACAAAATCTTCATCCTTCCTGAACTCCATTACTATCCACTGCCACTGCCACCACATTTAGAGACAAAGGTCACCTGTGTGGTTCGTGTGAGATTTTTGGAGCTTGCATGTATCTGGAGATAGAGCAGAGCAAGCTCTATCCTCAGCTACGCTCTCTAACAAGAGCAAGAAGGAACACATTGGCATGGAAAGGCTGGCACAAAAAGGTCTAGAACCATTCTGTGCCCAATCCCATAAAAAAGACCTTTAGGGCTTGTTTTAACTCTGCTATATACACACGGCAAACAATTTCTCTACGTATAATACATCTGCTTTTGTGTTGTCACTTTCCACATCCAGTCTGATCAAGTGATTTTTTTTTTTTACCAGAACAGTTTTGAGCCACAACCTTTAAGCAACTTCAGTCTCTAAATTGATATTCATAGGAACACATTAACAAAAGTAAAAAAAAGGTTGATTAAAATAGAAAATGTATAAGTGCTGGCAGCACAGGTGTCATATTTTTCCATTTACATAATGTCCAATCCAGTATGATAACCAACACCTGAACATATAGTGGACACTGCACCTCACCCCCCATGTTCATTACACTTTTACATACCTTTCACAGTTCTCTCTTGCTTTTTCCAGCCCTCTGCAGTTTCTGTGCTGACTGTTTATAATTACAGCTGTAAATAAGAACCAGCTGGGTGTTATTACCATATCTTATTACACAAATGTATATGAGGCTAGAAAAATACTTTGCTAATTAATGAAATCTGGAAATTAGCTGCTGTGTTGACCAGGTTCTTTCTTGTGATCTGACACTAAACATCCATCTATTCATCCATCTACTTAATTGTTTATTTATTTCAGGTAACTACTTAGGGTTGCATTGATGTGGGGTCTATCTTGGGGAATAAGTAGCCTATCCGATACAGCAAAGGTAAGCCATGAACAACAGGATCAGCAGGGAAGACATAAAAAGAGGGATTTGGAACCATTGATGCATCCAAGGAGGGTGACGTAACAATGTAGGAGGGAAGCAAAAGGTCCAGTAGAAACATAGCAGCAACATGGGCCTGGCACAGGAGCTGAAACACACTGCCTAGAAGCCGCGGGGCAGCCACATTACCTGCCAAGCCTCAGCCCCACTCGCATTAAATGTCAAAATACCAAATTGTTTTTAAAGCTCTTAGAGTTCGTTTTATTTTGAAAGGCCGATAATCCTCAAAGGGCTTCATTAGTATTAAAAACCAAAGCGTTCCACAGACACCTTTTGTGCTGTAGATGAAACCCGGTCTCATTCTGGCACATTTGCAGCCTTTCTGCAGCCCGACGTGACGCAGGTTTGTCCCTGTCCCACCGTGTGACTCATTGCAGCAGAGGGATGGCTTCTCGCTCCAAATGGTTCTGCACCACACAGCCTCATTCACGTTTCCCTAACTGTTCCTTTTCTATTTCAAAGTGTGGATTTTTCCCCTTCCCCAGTCCTTACATTCGTTGCTCTGCATGCAACAAGAAACGAGATCCAACACGAGAATGACAGAAATAGCTACACCCTTTCACGTGCACCCTTCCTATTCCTCATCCCACTCAGTCCTTTGTGTATCTGGGTTTAGTCTCATTTAACTTTTTTTCTTCAATTCATGTCTCACGTTAGCGTCTCTTTAATTTTCAGCTGACAGATGTCATTAAAGCAGACACATGCTAAAAGCTCTTAAAGCATATTACTGTCCTCACAGAGAATCATTAAAACCTACAAACAGAACTGAAGATCGTTTTTGAAACAAAGGACTGCATCTGCCATCAAGAAATGGTAGGCTGGATCCACAACACAATTTTAATAATATTCTAGCTGATGCTGTGTCCCTTTGATCATTGACAGGCCCATAATGTTTCTCCCCTCATTGCTCTCTCCAATAGTCTATAAATAACACCAGCTTCCTAAACAGGAGACTGTCACTGAGAACCTGGTGCACGTTTAAACTGAGGAGCTAGCTGCTCGCTTGTGGCACACTGGCAGGCACTACAAGTATCTTTTTTTTTCTATAAAAACACAAGCCACTTTAAGATGACACCCTGCAGGCTGCCCACATTGCACTTCTCCCACCAACTTAATTCCTATTGGTTGTACACTGTTTTGTCTTTTGTTGCTGGTTCAGCTGCACACCATGGTTCTTCTCCGCTGCTTCCTCGCTGCTGCCTACCCATCTCTCCTGCCTGCCCCTCCCAGCCACCTGCCCCTCCCTGTTGCCCGCCCCTCCCAGCCACCTGCCCCTCCCTGCCACCTGCCCCTCCCTGCTGCCTGATCCTCCTGCCACTCGACCATCTTTTCTCATTACACATCCAACCTCCGGTCTCTTCAAACTTTTTATTTGTTATTATTATTTTTTATGCATTGCTTTGTTTATGTTTAACTAGGAGTAAAGTTCAGCTTGATATCTGTGGGCTGCCTCTTGGGCAGAAAATTATTCAGGTCTCTAGTGCTGGGAAATTGCCACGCGGCCCGCATACACCAGCTACTTTATATACAGTTTAGGTGCTCTAGTCCTCTAGTTTTTTTCCCATTTCTGTACAGCTGCAAGATAAATTGAAAAAGTTTTGTGTCCACAAAAGTTTCATTGCAGGGTGTGATTACAGAGCAGACATTCTGTATTACAGATCATTTTATGAGTTATAAGGTAAGCAGCAGACCACAGTAAAAAAAAAAAAAGGTTATGTGCTATCACTGTATTTTTCCAAGAGAAAGACTGGATGCCTTTTTTAAATAAATAAAAAACATTTAACATACATATTAATTTGTCAAATCACTTATAAATGGTTAATGTTCCAAGACGCCTGAGTCCTTTCCCAGACAAAGCTTCAAACTCACCTGTATATCTTTGGAGTAAGAGAGAAAACCAGACATCATGGAGGCCAAAGAGTGAAAGCATGCAGAGGGACAATAACCTGACATGTACAGCGTCAAAAACCAGAGTCGTGCCGAAGTGTGAGACGAGGACAGTTACACTCATCATTTCACTTTGTATGCTGCCACAATCGATTTGAAATGAAACAATCAAGATGTACTTAAAGAGTACATTGTGTGAACAATGATTTGGCAAATGACCAGTTTCTGTAGATTTCTAAAATATTTTAACAGGCACAACATAAGTGATCCAAATTCATTCCTTTCAGGATAACTAAATATTATGTATAGAAATACTAGTAGTTTTATGTCACAGAAGGAAAATATAATGCATATTTTGGTGTGAACAACTAAAATAACTTTCTCAATGTCTAAATATTTATGGACCTAACTGTATTTTAGTATTTAAAAGGTATCTTTAAACATTTCTTTTACACTGAAATTATTGAGTGAACCTTAATTAAAGTGTTGCTGTTTGTGACCTTTACTAAAATAAAATATCAAATTCATTTGTAATTCTTAATATTATCACATTTATAGAACGTTGCCTTTTGCAAAAAGTTTGGAAGATAATAGTACCTGTTCTGGGATTTCTGTCTTTTTGTGCACAAAGGGTTCTGAAGGCATCCTGGACTGGTGAAGTCTGAAACACTTTCTGCTTCTCTGCAGAACCAGAATTGTGGTACAGTGCAGGTTAGCAAAGGCATTGTGATAATGCTGTTTACTGGAGAAGAAGCAAGTCTGAGGGCACATTGAAAAAACTTCTGACTCACTGCCTCTTTAGGCTTTCTGTCTGCTTAGCGGCATAACCAGACTCTACATAATAGGGCAGTGGGGTGACATTACGCCCGGATGGAAGTTATATGCACTCAGCGAAGACTCCCTGCTGAATTGATCAAATTCATTAATGTAAAATATAACTGCACTTTGTCCAAAAAAGGATGCTGAGTGACGGATTTACCCGGAGATGTACAACACTGAAGCCAGAAGCAAAAACAAACATAATCAAAGGAAGACAGCCAGCTGAGGCTCTGCCACATAACAGAATCATTTTCAGCAGATATATACATGGCAGGTGAAGTAAATGGCCCTCAGTGTTCTGGTTTATCACTACACATCTTTGCATATTTTACATATTCATGTTGAGTACAGGGCTGGGTATCAAAGCAAATCAAAGCACGTTATGTAACTTATTGTTTTAGATTGTACCATTCACCAGGGCATTTCTGCAAGCCGAATCAACAGAAACACCCCTGTCAGCATAACAACACTGCCTATTTGTGAGAAGTCTACTTATTTAACCTCTCTGTTCGTTATTGCCCTGAAGACTTAAAAACACACGATACTATTAGCTTTCTTTTCTTTGCCATGTCACAACTGCGAATAGTCTATATGACAGGAGCATACACTGCATCCGCAAGCACACATGGTGTATAATGAATACAGTATATATGCAGCGGTATGTTACCCGTACCCTCCATGTAAGTGTGAATTGGCCTAAGTTGGAGGTCACCACAAAGTTATTTCTAGATATACTGCTGGAGTCCAAAACAGACTAGTATATAGGAACGCCAACAAACCATGTATGAGTGTACGTGTATAGTCAATGGTCTTGACTCCTCTCGAATAACGTAACAGGCAGGCATTTTGATGAGTAACAGCCATAAATATGGATCAGGCTAGAGTTGAATCCTCAGAGACCATTTGATGTTTACATAAATAATGTATCCTTTTAAAGTCTGCTTCGTCTAATGTTCAGCACATTTTCACATTCACGGAAATCTTAATTTGAAATAGAATTACCTGCAATGAGAAATGCAGCTACCAAGCATGTTACATGGCACCTACTGAAAACGTGCTTCTTTTGCTGCAGAAACAGACGGCAATAAGCAACTGGCGTTCTCCTCAGACGCCCTCCTGCAGGGCCCAATGGGAGACAGAGCACATTCATGGCATATAAAACGTCTGACCTTTATGACGAGGTGGGCATCACGCACCCGGCTGCTACCAGCTATCACTGCGTACAGGTACAATAGATTAAGAGCTGCTGTGTGCCCAGGGGAGATCTGAAAGTAGGCGGCAGAAGCCGGCGTGCGGGCCCAGTCTCAGACAGCAAACCCTCCAGGAGGTATGAGGTAAGGTCGAGACAAATGACCTTTCTGCCCACTTTCAGTTGCTCCTTTTTCCAGTTAAACTACGAAGCCCACTCATCAGAAGAGCCTGCACACAAGCACACCGCAGAGTTACCAGAGCTGTGTTTGTGGGACGCCATCAAATGGCAAGCACTGAACACACACCTGCACATGGAGAAAAACAGAGCAAGGCTGAATATCTGCATAAAGAGGGCAGAGGAAAAGTCTGAGCCCAATACCCAGCAGAAAACTTGTACAGTACCCTACAACCCAATGTAATTAATGAAGCCACCACAGTCAAAGCTCTGATTTTCTGAATTATCCAACTCCTGTCCCCTGAAAAATACTTTGCCCATGCAGGTATTTACTACTTATAGTCAAAATCAGAGTGCTGCGGTGTGGTGTTTAATGGTCTGATCTTGGCTGGGTCTGCATTACACCAAGATCAGCCATCCGTTACTGAATAGCACCAGAGGTCTGGCATGTCAGATACTTTTGTTCACCATATATGACATTTTTGGTTTGGCTTTTCATTGATTGAACCTTAAAACTGCAATCTCATGAATAGCAAATATTTTACTTTTGGAAGACAACTGTTGTTTTTGTGAAATCATCAGTTTTTATTAGAAAGCTCTTGCAGTGCAGTTTTCTTTGTAAGACATTTTTCCATTAGATTTTTTTTTTTCCCCTTAAAGAAACATAACTTATGAAGTTTAAGTGAATCAGCTGTTTGTACCGTATTTAATTCATAGTCTAACAGATGGATAAAGACAAACAAGGACTAAGAAAGCGTAACACAGATTAAGTGAAAGTATGAACCCTGACTGCTGATACTTATTAAAGTAGCAAAAAACATTTCCAGTAACGTATTTAAGTATTGTTTCACTATTATTGGTATACACTTACAATTTTAGTTTAGCACAATAGAAAACATAACAAGTCCCCAGGTTACACGTCTGATTATTTGAGCTCACACGCCTGAACGTAATTTGCATTGTGCAGCTCATTCAATTAGCGACTCAATCAAAGTAAAAAGTTAATTATTTAAGTTATCAACTAGAACAAAAGCCACCATAGCTTGCAGCCCATAGCAACTTGAGTTTGACCGATTCCCACTGCCTGAATGCGAGCTGCAGTGTTTTAGAAATAAAACTAATGGAAAGTGAACATGGAAACCGTGAGCCAAAACAGCAAGTAACGCTAACAGATGACGGAGCCACAGCAAGCTTTCATGATATGTGTTCCAACAAGGCTTTCAACCACACACTGCTTTGTTAATTGGCACAGTACTCTGTATGTCTAGCAGGTGATTACAGCTGAGCAGCTCCGTCCTCGCCGTGCTGATGATTCACGCACATTGCCGCGTCGCTTAATGCGCATTAAATCGAAGGCAGGTTATTCAATCTTAAAAGCAGGGTGATGTAAACGTTGACCCGAGTTATTTCCTGTGATGGGCTAAATTGTTTCCTCATTGTTTTCTCCTTGTCAGTCGTGGGAGTAAGCTAAATATAAAAGCTCACGTCTTGTTGTTTTTTGGCGTTTCAATTTAACAGCATGAACATCCTGCCAGAAGTTGAAATACGGCTACATGCCAGTGTCCCTTACCCTGCGACATGTACAGTAATGACTCATCCGAATCGTATTGATAAATTCCTGATACCGAAACTAAAATTTATACCATTATAATGAAAATGGTCATTATTAACAACCAATATCTGCTTAAAGGGAACTTTTAACCAAAATTATATTTTAAGTTGAATGTTACAGATAACACATTACAGTATGATAGTTATGCAAGAGGTTGAAGGTTTAATGTAGGTTAAATATATTGCTAAAGCACTCAAAAACAGTTAATAAGAATTTAGTTCTACAATTTCGTTACTTGAAGTTACATCATAAGGTAGTCTTATAATCTAATATCAATGTTCAACTATTTCCAAGGAGTATTTAAATACACTGTATTTATTAATGTCTGAACAGGTAATTCTCAGGAAAATGTATTCTATAAAATGAAACTGTTGTATTTCTGTCATCAAATTTCTAGTAAAAGTAATATTTATTTTAATTGCATGTTTATAGTATTCTATAGAATGATTCCTTGTATAACAGTGTTTGTACTTCAAAGCCTTAAATTATCATTTTGGGTCATGAAAATGCATGAATGTAGTTCAATGACCTTAACAGCACTGTCACAATAACACTTTGCTGTAGGGTCAAGATCTCCCTGGTGGCGATGTCCTAGCTTATCGCTGGAGCTCAGGAGAAACGTCAGCACTCAGATTACCGCCTCGTCTGAAGGCCATACAATGATTCAGGCAACCGTTTATTCCCTGGAAACTGCAGCACAGGAATGCACCACAATGGAACATCTCAACAGGGATCTGTAGGGAGGTTACTAAAAACAATTTTGTGGTTTAGCTTGGCAGCTGACACACTAGTGCACAGATACAAAATTTTTTTATTTTATATAGGAAGTGTGTGTGTGTGTGTGTGTGTGTGTGACATATTGAAGATAAATGGTTTGTTCATAAGAGTAAAAGCTTGTAAAGGAGTGAAAATGAGAATTAAAATTTCAGATAACAGCCCTAGAGCAAGCTTATGTGTCAGAATGTTCCAACACATATTGCAGCTAAAACACTGCTTCTGATACTACTTGTAAGTTTTAGTAAATGTATTAAGTCTTGGGTTTAATTAACACATATAAATGTGCTTATATAAAAATGTGACACTGTACTGGTCTTCTACTGTTAACCTGAGTGCAACACTTGCTCAGTTAAATGGATATGGCGTAGCAAGATGAGTTGTTTTACTGGATGTATTATTTAAGACTCGTATTGCATATTCTTACAATGATAACATTATAGAACGATATGCAGAGGTCATTATAAACTTAACCATGATTTAGTATGACTTTCTTTGCTTGTAGGTAGACTGTAGCACTTGCAGTAGTCATCATTGTCATTTGGTGACCGCCCATCACTGATTTATCACTTTGTTAGGCAGCATCTGTAGCCCAACCCTCGAGATAGTGGCATCTTATCTCGCTTAGTGAGTTTCCACATTACTTTGATGTTTTTAGGTTAGTATTTAGCACCTTATGTCGAAAATATCTTGTTTCAACAAACAAGATCAAACCACTAGTGAAAATACCATCAGAGGGAAAGGCCAGTTCTCAATCACTGACTAGCAGCAAATGCTGACATTGATGACAGACTAAGGTCGTCTGAGAATGTCTTCATACTACAATCTTGTTGAAGCAATTACTGCATTTAAAGAAAGAAAGAAAAAAACTGACAGTAAAGTCAAGCTGGTCCCTGAATTAACAAAATGGTGCCATTAACATAGGATGTACAAACCTATGTAATGTGGTTTTAGAAAAGGCATTCTGTGTGTTTTTCTGAAGAATATTTTGCAAATGACCCACTGGGGAACTCTCCACTTGAGAGTATCAGAATAATTTGCACAAGAAACGTGAAAAATATCCAGGCTATTACACCCAATGTGTGGTGTTTACTTCCCAAAGTCTATTACTTTTTACGGATCATTAAGTGTTGGGGAATTTAAATTGGCTGCATTCATTTTATTGATTCATTCATTTGGCTGACGCTTTCATTAGGAGTGATTTAAAAATGCCAGAGCCCATTAAAACAATTTGGTTTTGCTTAAGTAATCAAGGTGAAGTACCTTAGGCCCCTTTCGCACCGTCCAGTAAAGTACCAGTACACTATTGTGAGCTACACTACACTACGACACGGCGCCAGCCTAGAGTTCAGTAAAGTACCA
>JABJVR010001510.1:0-19029 GCA_025773905.1 Chitala chitala
CCCCCCCCCCCCCCCCCCCCCCCCCCCCCCCCCCCCCCCCCCCCCCCCCCTCTCTTTAACAGGTGGTACCTGATGTTCAGAAACATTCAAGTCTGTACCAGAATCTTCTCCATCCTGTTTGGTTGGCAAGAATTAGTAACAAGGACGTTTCTAGCTGATACTGTTAGCCAGTTGATTCTTAAAAGCTGGTTCTTATATCGTTTGGTCGGGAGGGTTTGTTGAAGAACTGTCCCCTTAATAAGTAAGAAAAGAATTACATTCCAAAATATATAAAATCAAAGAGCATTTTTTAGTAATTCCACACAGCAGACGTATGTATCTGCGTAGTTAGCACATCTGCGTGCCTCACGTACGATGCTCGAGCGTTATGGGTAAATATCAGATGCCTTTTCGACCATCAGCCGAGGGCCAGTTTTTGCTGTATCAATGAAAACTGCTAGCTGGGCGATGCAGTCAGTGCATGTCTGTCAAAAATGTCTTCAGTGGGGAAACACGTTTACCAGGACATTAACCAGAAGCCTTTTCCTTGACAGCAATTTGTGTGTGTGCGTGTGCGTGCGTGTGTTTTTTCCAATTTGGCCCAGCCTTTTACAGACTATGCAAGCATTCCCTTTGTTTGTGCATATAAAGTATGAAGACGGTTATTTAAGCAGAATGACTTTCTTTGTGCTCAGTTGGGGTTTAAATCATTACTCTTGTCATTAGTTTTCATGTCTAAGCCTTGCCGTCAAAACCTATTTTGTGACAATTTCCCTTGATTATATACCTTGATAGTTTATATAGGGTGTGAATTTGTACCTGTATTTCAGTGTTTTCCTAGGTTTTACCTCTCGTCCTGGGTACGTGCAATATGTATAATGTATATTTTCACTTAAAAAAATGTTATTACAGCTGTACAAATGGATCTCCCTGGCACCCTTTAACCCATAAGGTGCAAAGTACAGGAAAATTGAAATGGCTGTTTAATGACTGTAGGCTTCGGACTATTGTTTTACACATGGCTGATATGCAGGCATGGTCTGTAATTGATTTTCCTGTCAAACAGTCCAAGAAACGAACAGCTCCTTGGCTGTAAAAACACATCCGAATAACTTAAGCTTTAACAGGAAAACAACGTGCATCTGTTTGTCTGTTTTATCAAGGGATGGTCTTAGAACATCAGCTTAAATTTGTTTTTCCTGCTTTTAAAATACCGGCGCGTTTCGTGACGGTGACGACGGCTAGCGTTTTCGACTCACGCCGTTGGAATGCGTCGAAAAAGGGCAGTCTCCAAAGCGGGGCTCGTGTTATTAATGTGCTGCGTCTTATTGTAATTGTCCTGCTATTCGAGCATGATGTTGTGTCATGTGGAGATTCGGCTTGGCCCGAAGGGACACAGTCGGGCCAAAACAAACCGTTTGCCAAGCAGTTCACCTCATAGATTTTGTCCTGTGAATGGTTTCCAGATCAGAGCACTACACAGCTATGAGCGGGCATTCACAGACATGCGCGACCAGATGTTTCATGCATGTGCAGTTTTATAACTGTTGAAAGTAGAGTAAATAGTGTTATATGTTGTAACACATGTTTTGGACACATAACTGTGTCTACTTTGGGTTTTAGAAAGAGTTGGACAACAACCTTTTGTGTTTATAAAGTTTGCACTCTTTAAATTTAATGTCAAATTATTAAAGTATGTCCTACATTATTGTTTCATATACAGTGTATATATTTGATTTATTTTTCTGGAATGTATTCGCCTTAGGGTACAACAGCAGTGCTCCATGTGGGATTCCCTGGTGATATTTTGTTACCCGGCTGTTGGTCGCCGCAGTTATTATGCGGTTATTGTTAACATTTTTAGCAGCACACTTTGCAAACACAACTGAACAGTATAAGACAAGCATATTTTTCAAATATTAATGTTTCTATTTAATCTTTGCTGTTATTTTTTTTTCCATTCATGCAATTTAATAATATCGTTGTTTTAACGTATAACCAATAACTTTGTATGGTGAGTGTATATGATTGTGTAATTTACCTGCAGTTCCCTAACCAGAGAAAGTTTTCTGTTACTTTGCTCCGTATATTTGCCCCCCCCCCCCGGTACTGTGTTGTGGTTGGTTACCATGGCTACATTGGAGTCCCTTACTGTAGCTTTGTATGACTGTCAGCCATTCTTTCCAAAGGCATCTACTTTTTTTCAGAACGTCTTTACAATAGTGCCATAAAGATCTTTTGTAAAAGTGAATTATTCTGTGCTATACTGTACAGCAGTGTGTATACAGTGTTAAAACCCAAGCATCTTATATTGACTCTGAAGATGTTCAGCGCTTAAGACGTTTATGAAGACTTTAGGGAGAAACGGCTGTACTGAAGACTGTAGATCTATTAGTCTAGCCAGACAGACCAATCAGTACAATGGATGATTAACGTGTTTCTAATAATATCTCCTTTTATTCTTCTGTGCAGCTGCCAGTGAAGGAATAGTGAATGGAGGAGAGGATTTCTTTCAGAAGGTAAGAAGGAAATGTCACCATTCAATAGATTGTGTGGTACAAAGCAGACCAAAATCACTTACTAAGCATAAATGTTGTATTGCTCTTTTCAAGGGCAGGTTTGCTTTTCTATATTAAAAACTTTCAGGTAAGTGGTGAAATTTTATATTCTGATACTTAACAAAGTTTTTAAAAGCATGACATTTTGCAGGATTTGATGTATGAGGGTGGTTTTTCCAGTGTTTTCTTTGCACTGTTATTATGTAAAGCCAATAGGATAATGAAATGGAAATGAAATTGTACCAGGAGAGTAATGAAATGGAAGCTGTAATGAGAAAGATCTGGTAGCAGAACGTCTTTTGTCTGTGGTGTGTGTTCTTGCATTGATGAGCTGCTTTTTGGTGTGCTGGCCGGCAGCATCCAAGCACACAGCGTGAGCGCCAAAGAAAGCAAGAAAACAGTGCTTTTATCCATTCTGTGCAGTTTTGACAAGAGGCTTTTAGGGAATGCCTACAGGGAGCCCAGCTGGCAGAGAGTGGAGAACAGGTTCGAGTGCGAGCATGTGACAGGAAGCCACTCTCAGACTCAGCCGACCCAACGGCACTTAACGGCAGGTGTTCAGCGAACCGCCCGATCGTCTGAGCGAGTCGGACCAACTGTCGACACGGGCAGGAGACCCACCCTCAGAATAAACAGCCCTCCGAAAGTGATACGGCGCCCCCATTTGCCGAAAAATTCCGGGGCACTGCGGAATTGTTCCATTTGTATAAACTTGAAATGTGTGGGAAAATAAACGGCGGCACCGAATGCGCTTTGCTGGCGTGGTGGTCAGACCGCTTGCGGAGGGTAGAGATCTCCGCCGCCCAGTCCCTGCTGTCTTTTAGCCTCAGCTGATTCATCTTATGTCGAAGCACGAGAATGTTGGTCTTGGCTTTTTTGAAATAAATCCTCGACACCGTGTATATTATATGTTTATAAATTGGCGAGTAAATTGATCGCCGTTGAAAGTGAAGTATGTGCTAAGTAGCTGCGCAAGATGACAGACTTGGACGACCTTTAATTTTTAACGGTCTCGTAAACAGTGAAAGAAACGGGTTGCTGGGCTCACTCTGACATGCCTAAAAATGTAATGCAAAACTTTATTTAAACTGAAATTTCTGAACAGTCTCTTTTGAAACCAGCACCTTTGTATAATTGAAGGGTTTCTGTGGCATTTGGTTACACTTACCTAGAAAATACCTGGACCTTCATTTTCTATAGAAAATAAACTACTGAAAAAATATTCTTAAAGTATTCCATGTGCTTTGGCAATAGCATAGTCTTTGTGTGATCTGTTTTGTAAAAATGCATATGAACTTAATGACTTGTCAGTTCCACACGGTAAATATGTACTGCAGAAGATTTGGTATATGTTTTCTAATTGTTACATGAGTCCTATCAAGTAATGTTAAGTCCAATGCTTGCAAGTTTATTCTACAACATTAATAATGAAAACTCATTTTCCAGCAACAGGGCTTTCAGTATATATAAATCAGTGCCTGATTCATATGACTTTATCTTGATGTCTCAGCTCAACATGGGATTTTTATTATAGCCCAAATGCAAGTAGCAGCAGTTCTAGCCTATTTTAACTTGAGGTGGGCTAGGGTGAGGCCAGTTATACAGTTAGAGGGACCGGAGTAACCCTTGTTTTTCAAATACGAAGACATTTTACTTATCTTTCTGGCATTAAGAGGCAAAAGACAAACGTGTTTTTAATATTAGGCTAATGAAAACTGTATTTTTAATATTTTCTAGCATTTTGTTTAGTTTCTTTCAGTTACATTTTAAGTGAATAATGCGATGATGCCTTAGTCAGATTTACTTTTTAGTTCCACTCACTTTACCACAATATGATCGGTGGTAAACTGCAAAAAAAAAAATTTCATAATTTAGGGAGGCCACAGGAGGAGCAAGACTTGTCATCACTGGGGCACTAGCCATCCCGGAACCCCCCTCCCCCCCCGTAACTGCCCGTCAACACCCATAAACACCAGCGAGGCCACACAGTGGACTTAAATTTACGGGAACTTTGTGATTTCAAATCTGTGCGATTTAAAATACTGTTTCTTGTTCTTCCAGGATTCCTCGGAGTGTTTCAGTTTCCGTTCTTTAAAACTTCTACTCTTACATTCAAAGTGACACTATAATTGAGAGATAACGGCAGAGCGATTTGAGAATTGTGGCCGACCGCATTGATTCCACCTCCAGCTGGTCTCTCAGCTGCAATGCTTCAAACTGTGAAGCGATGCCTTTCGGTCTCGTCACCGATCCGTCCGAGCTGTTAGCGTGGCATGATCTGTGCTGGAACACAAGCCTCCCTTCTTTAGCCAACCTCTTCCAAGCACTTCATGCATGTGTTTATTGCATGTCAAAGACAAACTGTAAACAAACAATCGCTTGCTGCAAAACTTAATTAGGAACAGGAAGGAAGTAATTGCAGCTGTTGTGGTTGCAGTAAATGGTTGCAATTTACTCCTTTGTGGATTTTAATTAAATTATAAATTATGCAAAGAGAAGCCAAACCAGATTATACAGTAGAAATATTAGACAACTTTTGGATATATTTTTCTTATGCAGATGAATGATAAAGACGGTGTTTGATGATGTGATGCACGCTGACAACCCATAATTTTGCTAGATATGCGGTGCTTGTGTTCTCTCAGCTGTTATTTGTGAACCTTACAGCGTAATCAGGCTTTCCTGCATGACCTGATGCCTTCACGCAGTTGTGCTGTAGTCATTTGAATGTCTAACCTTGAGGTCGTTCAGGTCACCTAGATGCCTGTTTTGCAGCATTGTCCTAAAATTCAGGCACAAATGAGAATCACCTTAGAGATTCCTCAGACAGCTTGCTGGAGTGACCAGGTTATCACCTCACCTCTGAGGGAATGATGGGTAAAAAAAAAATAGATCTTTCTCTGATTTTCACAGTGGTCCTCCTACAGCCCTCATGTTCTTCCTCACATACTCCTCCTCACATCCTCCTGGTTGCTGCTTAACAGGTCATGTGAGCATGATTTTAATTCAGGTAATGAAAACTAAATGAAGTTTTTAAAAATAATATGCATATCCTACAATTTACATGTTTCCAGTTAATATTTTTCACAATACTGTTTAATAAGTTTTGTTGCCATGTGTTACTAGTGTTTTAGTAGTAATGTTTTATTCAAAGAACACACTGGTATCTATGTTTTCAAATTTGAATTTTCTCTATAATGTTTATGCATTGTTGATACTCTAACTTTGGTATCTGAAAAAATTCACATTTTTTTTGGTAAGTAAAAATAACAGTGCTAGTATAGTGTCAGATGGTTTTGGTTTCGGGTTTTTCTTGTGTTCATTCTATATGTTGTATGGAAAAGGCAGCACAAATGAAAGTTCATTCATCCAGTCAGTTCTTCTTTGTCAGTGACTGTTTCTTACAAAAAAAATTCCTTTGTTGCTTTAATTATTTATGGGCTCTTATCGTTTTAACAAATTTCATTATGAAATGTTGCTGCAGGATATAAGGAAATATAACAGATCAGAAATACTGTGTTTAATGTTTTGTTATGAATTGCATTAAAAATGTAATTACCACATTAAACTTTTGATATATGAATCATTTGCACTGTTATGTATCATGGTAAAATCTATAGGCTGGAGAATAGCTTCCGGGTTTTTTGATTGGATGGGAAGACTTTATTTGACCAACGGAAAAAAAACGTAACCAGTTTATCGATCTACTTTTTTTTCCCAATTTTGCACATGTTTTTCTGGAGCAAATCGGCAACATAAATCAAGGAATTCTGTTATCCCTCCTTTCCCAATTTAAATAAGTGTATGACTTTCATGAATTATTAGGAGTTCTTTTCAAGACTCGGAAGAATGCAAGTGTTTTTAATCAATCAAATAATCAACTTTAGAATGCCAAAACTTGTATGACTGATTACATTTATCCAAAACTTTAAAGTATGTAAGATATTACGGACAGAATCTTCTCTGTCTGCACGAAAACAAGAAACGCAAAGCTGAGAGCATTATAGCCTTAGATGAGTTGGGTTTTAGATTTATACGAAATCTAAGATGAAAACTGCACATATCGAAACCGAATTTACACAAGCTCCATTCCATTCCATTTGAACACGGTTAAACCTCAAAAGAAACTCTTGAAACAGTGTATATAAGTATATAAAACAGTTTCTGCCCTTGTTAATGTCAGCCGTATGTTTTATTATAAATTACCGCAGACAGAAAATCAGCTTTTTCATATTCCAAAGAGTCCCTATAGCTGTATATTTAATCCCCCCCCCTCCCCCTTTGGCTCATGTTAAGGATTTCCGTTTCAGCACAAACAGAAGGTATAGAGGTCAGACACAAACACTCATGTGTTTGATTGCATGAAATGGAGTACTAAATACATTTTCTCATATGATCTTTATTACGCTAGTATTTTTTTTCTTTTAAGGAGATCAACATTTACTTCGTGAATCACGTCAGAGCCCATGGAAACATTTATTTGGATCGCTTCCCTTCCGGCCACCTACCCACGCGTTGGACACAATGCGCTACTTCTGATGCAAGTGCTTCATTGTCTCGGTGCGCGATGTCTGTAGACTGGTTTCGAGCCCGTGTTTGGGATTCTGTTCGATTTAAAGCTCTCTTTCTGCTCGGAAGGCAGCGTTACAGCTTTCAGCTGCAGGTTCCCTCCTTTCTTAGTCACAGTCTGCGCTTTCCGTTCCCGTACCATAATGAAGCGCTCTCTGTCCCTTTCCAAGCTATTTCTGACCTTTGATCTTGTACGGTGTGGTTTCTAACACAATAGTCAGGGTTTTTCCCAGACCGAGGATGAGAGAGTGTGATTTTTGGGTTTGTATTTTATTTTGCTTTTTTTATCCCCCCGTCCCTCTTAGGACTGTATTGTGGGAATATAGTTTCGAGATGAATTTCTTGTCTGTATTCCTGTTGCTTCTCTGTGGGATATGACTACAGCTTTGAGTTCTGTGACACAGATGAAGCTCCGATACATACTTTAGGGCAACATTAAGCTACTTCTGTCTTTCGGCCGTCTTTTTGTTCGAGCACGCTGTAAACAATTCCAGCATGAAATATGACCACTGATGTGCTCTGAGCTGAAGCCAGAAGATTCTACTTCTTTAATTTAGCAGTACAATACGGCCTTGTAGGTTTAACAGAGGAAAGGAAAGTACCTTAAGATCAGTTTACAGTCATTTCAAGGAACTTAATTGGAAGAACTTGCAAGACACAATAAAATGTAATGACTTTAAATTCCAGCCAAATCATGTAGAAGATGAAAAATCCTTTATATGTTAGAGACTATGCTTATGTGCTGTTTGCATAACGTGACGGTACCCATGGTTTAAATTCCACACTGCGATTACTTTCAAAGTTTCCTTTTTGAATTTTTTTTTTTTTTGAAAAAAAAAATGTTAGTGAAATTTATTTCGGTTTCAATAATTGCATGCACATTTTTCCATGTGAAGTTGATGCGTTCTGCACGGTGGTTGCATCTGAGCACTCGCTGAGCAGCCAGAAGTCGAACCTCCAGTTCTTCCGCAGTGCCATAGTTGAAGATCAGCCTCAAAGCACCGACTGCTTTGGCTTAGGGTTAGGGTGTACAGTACATCGTCATGGCGTATGTACATCTTAATCTTAGCTCTTAGCTGTTTTTTGATGTCTCGGGTTGGACGTGCCGACCCTAAAATCTGGCTGAGAAACCATGGGGGGCAAATTAGTTCATGTCAGATCGTTTATTCATCTGTTCGTTTACGGTCGACATTAGCAGAGTGTTGGGCCCTCTGGCATTAGAGCCATGGTTTGCATTTAGTCACAGTTTTTTTTTTTTTGGAGTACCAGACACGATGGGAAGAAAATGAGATGATTGCTGAGTTCCGGCACGTTCTTTGCAGTTGGCCTGAGGAATTTCCTCTGAAGCTGGAGATGATGGGTCACATCGGCAGCTGTGGAGCTGCTTTGTATTCTGCAGTCTTTGCAGGGCAGGACAGTCACACCCAGTGTCCCAGAGGCCCAGCGCTCTGAGTTGTTCTTTGCTGGATGCTGCGGACCACGTTGTGGCTTTTTTCCACATTTCCCCTTTGCTTTTGACCGTATATTTGCCCGTGCACCACGTACAGTCAGGCTGAACACCCGTGGTCATTGACTCCTCAATTCTGATTGGTTGAATGTAACTGCTTGACTTGACAGAAGTAGGGCTGGGTGCAAGGCACATCACAGGTATAAATCGATGCACACATCAATGCACACGCAAAGATTGACACTGTTTATAGTTGCTATAGTAATTCTCACGCTACTTTGTTCGGCAGATGTTCCGCAACAGTAAGTGTAACAATAAAATGGTTTAAAAAACTAGAATGAACAAAGACAATTGTATAATCTTTGGCGCATTGCTGTGGTGTAAGTGAGATAAACTATGGGTGTGCGGTTATGTGAAAATAATCCATTCTGGGGTGGTAACGGCCCCTTTGCTTTGGAGCTACATCACACTATTGTGGATTGTTCTCAAACAGCCACAACCTGCCAGGAGTTATCCCTTACTCAACGCATCTGCCAGTTGTTATCCTCAAATGCAATTTGTTAGCAGTAAAAGGACAATGATGATTCATTATTTCAGTCCTTTAAAGAAGAGCTTAGGGCTCACACCCTCCCACACAGCTTTTGTAAATGTTTGACACTTTTTAACATCTATAATGTAACTTATAAATCTCCAAATTGGGGCTGCACGCTTTCTGCTTGCAGTGTGGTGCAGGTCTGTGAGATTTCTCTGACTAGTCCCAGTGGAGCTCTGGCTAATTAGCGTTAGTTTCTGGACTGAACACAACACCAGGTCCCTTACTAACTGGGTCATTTTCCAGTCAGTAGCTAACTTTTATTTACAGAGTCCACATGGTGTAAGGTGTCAGCCCATCTTAAAAGATTTACTTTGTGTGCCAGTGGTCACATGCATTGTACAGCTTGGAGTCACCAGTTCACCTGAACAGACAACGCAAGCGTCAAAAGAGCAGGAAGACCAAACTGGGTCTGGTTTCAAACCCACAGTCCCAGGGCAACATGGAAGTGCATCTACACTCTGACCACACCACACCACACTGGCCAAGTTTCTTGTCAAATAAAATGCTTTTTTGTGACAAAAAGGTGCATATTTGTTCTGGAGACTGAAACAGCTGGAACTGATGAATTCCAGTTCCATAGTGTTCCATTAGAAGGTCTGATTTCCAGAGTTTCTTTGTGCAGTGCATATATTTTTATGATCGCTCATACAGTTCAGTGAAAATATTTTGGTTATAGGCAGCGTATTAGCATGGTGCTCAGGCATGTGTGTTCAAAAGTCTTAAAGACTTGTCCAAATTGACTTTTAACCAAGAAACATGGAATTACACATGTTTAGTAGACCTTAAACTGGCTTCCGCTTGTGCGATCAGGAACAGCTTAAGAGTTTTGTACTTATTAAGTCATTTACCTTAAAGTTATTTGCGTTTGCCTGCAGTAAACACCATATCGGTGATATTGAACTCATTGTAAAACTGTAACCAAAGGGGAAAAACGTTTGTGTGAGCGTAATTTGATTTGTGTGAAAAACACATGGGGTTTTTCAAATTTTCCATTAAGCTGAAATGTCCCTTGCTGGTTGTGGCCAATATAACCAAACTTACTGAAGGTTAAATCCTCAATGTCACCCTAAGTAACACATGAAAAAAATGTCTTTTAAAAACAAGCCCACCCAGGATATAATACCCTTCTGCATAATGTTGTACTGGGTAAATAGGTGTAATTATATTTTGTGCTATGTCACACTTTTTTTTCCTGTTAGAAGTGAAAAAGTGCCATGAAAAAGTTTAAGGATGAAAAGCTATTATAATAATCGTCTGACATATTTTCCTAGTTAAACCTAATTGCGAAAATGTGAACTAGACTCATTATAAGGTTTTTACCTATGTAGAAATAGTCCACAACACTACGGTCTATAAACATTTTATTTTGTTTTTAAAATGCTTTATTTCATAATATTCCAGTACTGTTGTGATTTTTGAACTGCGTGATCTTAAAATTCAGTTCTACAGCAGTAATCAGTTGGAGGTACGAGGGCCAGGTTTTTCTTGTGTGAATATCTGTCAAGGCTGCATTTCCTTTGTAGTGTCATTAACTTACTTTCTAGGGGTGGGGCCACAGGGACACTTGCCCTATCTGAAATCTGATTGGCACTTTTAGTGCCAGCCTCCTGTCAGTCACAAGTTGCTTCAGGAAAGAATTACACATCAACGTAAGACATAGAGTTTGCCCTGCTATGTTAATTACGGCCCCCTGTTGTTAAAAAATGCTAGAGCCGCCCCTGTTTACTCTGCAGTCACATTCTATTAAAGCAAAAAAAGAAAAGAAAAACATCCATACTGGTCTAATACACTGAACCCATAAGTGCACGGATGGTACATAAAAAGTGTGGGCTGGGCCAAACATGTGCAAACTGTGAGCATCAGCTTCTCTAGTACAATAGTACAAACAAGGATGGGGCTGACTGGCTCAGTGGCCGGCTGGCTTTATGCTCCACTGACCTGTGGCCTGCTAAAAGAAGCCAGATGGTGGCAGTTTTCCTCCAACAGCCGAGCCGAATCGGCCTCCTTGACAGCGAACAGGAAGCAGAATAAAGCGACACGCTTCACCTTGTGGAAATACGTGCGCGGTCTCACAGCACAGCTGACCGCAGCACGCTTGGCCGCGCGTCGCCGCATTGTGCTTTCTCTTCTGCGCCCACTCATGAGTCCTGCGCTACTTCCGATGGCCTCTTCAGGCGTCCCAGGACGCATTTCTGCGAACGCTTCTCAGATGTCCTGGAGCCCTTTGTGTAGCCTTCAGAGGAGCTCAGCACCGTAACGCGCCCGTTAAACAGTCACGTCCCTGCAGTTTGCTTGTAAAAGATGTCTGGAGCTGGTGTTAAGGTTCAGGTGCTGACTGATGTAGTTCCCAGCAGATGTTGACCTTGGACCGAAATATTCGTGATGAAAAAACCCAGGGCTGGCAGACATAAAAAAAGAAATTAATTAATATGGTCTTTGGGGGGAAAAAGAAAACTTTGAAAAACAGCTTTTAGCTTTTTTGCGTCCTTCAAGTTGCCCACTCCCGTCAAGGTTAAGGTTAAAAACACAAGGGAGTTTTCAAAGGAATTGTGATTTTTCTAGGTCTGGTAGGCCTTCCACAGAGAAATTAGAGGTTCATAATGAATTAATCAAGTTACCCAGAGTTTACTTTTCATTCTAATGACATAAATCCAGTATGTGGAATGTTTGTGAAGTGTCATCATTATTTCAGCATGAAAGAAACTGGTTCTTTCATAGCAAAATCAAGGTGTTGTACAGTTAACTCATTGTTCCATAACCATTTGATATGTAATGTATTGTTATGCATAAGGGAGACATTCAAAGGATTATAATTTTTTTGTTATAGTGTAATCTGCAGTTACATCTATTGTTCTGATTTTCTGTTTGCAGATTATGGAGGAAACAAATACACAAATTGCCTGGCCGTCAAAGCTGAAGATAGGTGCCAAGTCGAAGAAGGGTAAGTTTGGCCATGTTTGGTCTTTCACCAGGAAGTTACAGGTACCCTATAGGTGCCAAGTCTAAGAAGGGTAAGTTTGGCCATGTTTGGTTTTTCACCAGGAAGTTACAGGTACCATATAGGTGTCAAGTCTAAGAAGGGTAAGTCTGGCCATGTTTGGTCTTTCACCAGGAAGTTACAGGTACCCTAGTTTATTTCACAGTAATATAAACAGATAAAGGAGCAATATTAAATATATTCAGTGCTATGTTTTGTTGATGGTGACAGCTGAAAGAATCACACTCAAAGAATAAAAAATAAGATTGTTATATGTTTAATTAGTAATTTGAGTTTGAAGTGTTATAAATTGTGTTTTTGTAATGTGTGGGAGTGTTGATTTGGGGTTTCAGATGGGCTGGGAAAGGATAATTTTCCCTGTTTAAAAACATTTTTTTAATTTTGTTTTTTATATGCGCATGGTTTTCAGGACAAAATTACTTTTGAGAGTTTTTTTTTTGAGAAGTGGAAAGGCCTCTGTATTTGTCTTGCTGTTGAACATTTCCAGTTTAATGCGCAATTAAGCAATTAATAATGTTTGGGTTTGTTTTCCACTGTTCCATAATAGCATTTTGCAGTTTGCTAGGTTTGAAATAAAATTTTTGGAAATGTTTCATGTGATGTTATTATGGTATGTGATATTCTTTTTCAATCTTGATGACGTGGGCAGGGGTGCAGTATACTTTGTAACAAAGCTGGATTGGCAGATAGTCTGTAATAGAGGCTCAAATCCTCAGAGCTCCCAGCTCACCAAAACTGAATTAATGTTAGTGCTGCTGTTGTGGATGGGATCAGAGTCACTTGTAGGCCGCAGTCTCGAAGCTCTGTCGAGCAGTTCCTGTTAGTGGTTTTAGTTCAGCATTTGTTTGTAAAAAAAGTAACTAAACCATTTGTGTAGTTTTGGTTTTTGATTTAAAAGATAGTAAAATGTTTTTTTTTTTTAAAGGCCAATTTCTCTTCTTGGACAATGTTCTATAAGTCCAGAGATCTCAGATTTGTTGTGAAACCCGGGTCGTCTTTTAACAGAAAAAAGTAGCTTTTATCACCTCTTTTAAACCAGTCACAAAGTGAAAAGTGTGCTTTGCTACAAAGGAGCCCCTATTAAGTCTGGTGTAGAGATAACTTTGTTTAGTTGCTAGGGTGCAGTGGTAACGGTTTGGTGTTGTAAACAAGGCCTAGGTCATGTTCAAGAGCGGATCCTGTCTGAGGCCTCCACTTTATGTGCATCCCAGTTACTTGCGCTAGGTTGTCAGTTGGGTCAAAGGTCATTTAAATTCCAGCACACTAGTGGACCGTATTGTTATGCTGCCTAAAGCACTGTGTAATCACGAAGAAGCGTTGCGTAATCAGCTGCCATTATGAGTGCATGCACCAAACGTTTGCACTTGTTAGATATGGAAAATGCATGCTTTAGTGTGACATGGGGACCACCACATGCAGTATAGCTGGGAATGCCTGCTTCCTGGCTTCCTGTCTGCAGTTTATTGCTGGAAGGCAAAGCAGGGGGCTGCTTAATGTCACCAAATGGCAATATCAATCACGCTCATAATAAGACCATTTGTAAAGTCGTTGTAACTTGTGTAATGCAGCGCTTAAGCTGGGACGCAAGTAGTCACTTCATTCTGAGTCGGTTTTTAAAAAGTATGTTGTGTCCTTCACTTCAGTGATGTCATTAATTCACACACCAAGTGACTACTTTCTGGAATAGATCAATACAATTTGCCCTTTAATTTCTGGGTTCGCTGGGGCAATACTCCAATAAGGAAAAAAAATAACAGCACAAGGATGTTGACCGATGCCAACTCTGTTGCTTGCCTGGCCAATGAGGCCAATTCCGTGTTCCATCTGATCTTATTAAGAGCTGCGGTCTCATGCATAGTAATCCGCAGTTCTCAGTATCCAGAACACAAGCTTATGAAAGTGAGTACGATATTTTCCATGCACACATCTGGATTTATAATATATATATATATATATATATATATATATATAAAACACTTGAGAAAATATGTGCAAGACCACGAAATACTCTTTAGCATGTGCACCCATGCTGTCACTTGTGGTTTTGCAAATCTTGCAGCACAGTAATGCATTCAATAAAATGACAATAATTTGAAAAATAAATGCTAGTATTACCTTTGATGATGAGAAAAAAGAATTTAAGAAAGGAGTAAAATTGATCAGGGCTAACTGGCACCCATGTTTGTTGTACTTAATTACATGAGAATATGAGAATGGGTCATAACTTAATCACATGAGACAGCCATAACACAAAACTAATGCATGTGCATAGCTGTGAATATCATGTGTGTCCACTTGGGTTTTTAAGCTCAGTTTATGTTTCAAACTTTCAAAGTCAATTTTAATTTTAATTCTGTAATTAAAAAATGTATGTTTTTTTAATTTTGTATGTGTAGTAGTATAAACTACAAGTATTTTTTTCTGTAAAATGAAAAAGGATCAATACAGGTTTTGTTAATAACCCTTACACAAAGGGATTGTGTTTTCATTTCAGTACAATAAATAAAATTCGTACTGTTTGTCTAAACACTAAAATGAGTAAACTGAATTTGTCAACTAAAAACCATACATACAGTTGTAACCTATACAGCCGATTTCTTTTTTTTTGTCTGTGTATATAGAATTTGAATAGCGTGTCAACTTATAGTCTCACAAGTCTGCAGAGGTTTATTCATAAGACCCCTGGTCACATGACGAGCCCCCACAGTGCAGTGACTTCACTGCTGCGATTCTGACTATTGATGTACAACACTACGCTAATAGTCTGGAGTATTATTTTTCCACTTATACAGATTTTCTTGGCCAGCAGCAGTGCCGAGATACGTCTGCATTTAAACTCATGTTTATTTCTGTGTTGACCCCAGTGTATGAACACACACATTCTCCAGTGACCATCACTGTGCGCTGTGAGCCTACGCTGCCCCCACCACGCATAGCTGAAACCCTGCAAGCTATGACGTTTTCACTATTTCGTGTCTTCCTATCGTTATGAACAAGCAGGGCCTTGGACTTAGATCAGGAGATGTTTCACCATTCCTCTGGTGTCCAGAGGTCTGTTTTCGTCAGTCTAGCACTGCTATGTGTTGTTGTGCCTCTCTGTAAGAGCAGTGGAACTGTGTTAGGTCATTGGTCTTTTCATCAAGTTTGTGAACAAGGTTCTGCGTCTAACGTTTGCCTTTCAGCATTGCTACAGCACTGAGCTGTTAGTCGACTGACTTCAGCCCAGCTGTTATTTTGCACAAGTCATGTCAGTCCCCGTTGGTTTGTGCGATCAAGCAGCTGTTTTGAACCACAGGACTGCTATCGGCTGGATATTGTTTTTGGACACAAACGATTCTTTCATACGCCACTTACTTACAAAGTCTTGTGCAAAAACCTCACATTATTGAAATATCCAAGCCACCGCCAACCAGCATGCTCAGTTCCATTACAGAATAGAAGCCATAACCAATAAAGCAACGTGCATGTCTGTTAAGATCCAGTGGCCTGTTACAATCGTCTTGCCGTAGTTATACGTATGTCTGAAATTCTCTTTGTGTTGTGCCGTTCAATGTTGCCAATGTCATGGTATGTTCGCCCACATCTTTCTGCAGCCTTGTAAAAAGAACCCATGTACTATGTACTGTTAACAGCTCATAACCTGTCACAGCTCTGAGATGATAACCTGAGTCATGAGTCTCCTGCTTATCAAACAATGGGAAACCACTACACTACTGACTATACCGTTCTGTCCTTATTGTGCCTAAAATGGAGTCCATTTCATACATAACCACTTGTTTTTTCAGTTATTTATCTGACAGAGATTGACGTGGATTTTAGCTGTGTCTTGTCTGTAATAAGAATACAAACCTTTTTGAAAGCTTTGTGTGCTATTAGCTATTATAGTCTTAAGTGTCACAAACAAGCTTTTCTCTCATTACCAATGTAAGACAAAAAAAAAAATTCTAAGTACTTTCTCTTCATCTTGATTCCAGGGTGTTGGACTACAGTTCAGGGAGTTGTCATATTCCCCTACATTTCATGCATTTTACTGCCTTCGTTTGTACAACTTTGACACGTGTCTGCCACGGCTCACTTGGATGTGCGGTGGCCTCAGCGCCAGCGAGTGACAGGAACGGTCTGTGGAGCTCCAGTCTGGCACTGATGCTCAGGCCTTCTGGGAGGGAGACTAACAGGCAGCCTTTAAGTAAACCTCACCTCTGCCAGCAAACAGGGGTAGCCTTCCTTTTCATGGACCATGTAGAACATGTAGTATGCAGAGCTTCCTTTTGTCTACTCATAAACCTGGCAACTTTGTCTGGTTGGTAGGTTTGGGTTGGGGGCGAGGCTAGGTGAGGCTGTTGACCTATCCGCAGTGCGGTTATGGAGGAGGTGGAGTCTCAGCTGAGCTATCTTAGCCGTCTGTGTGCATGGTGTTAGCATAATGAGGGCAAACTGATAGCTCACTGTCTGTCCATGTTTACAAAGGCATCAAGAAGACATATTTTAAATAGAACTACAGGAAGTTTCCCTCCTCATCCCTCCACAGACAGAAACATGTATACATGAACCTTCCCGTGTCTCTTAAATTTGCATCCAAAGGTCAAGTATGAGCCTGCGGCTGCTTTGCACATGAAATAGTTGATGTGGTTGTAATACATGAACATCCACGGTGAGGCATTATCTCTCCAGGCCACCTGGAAGAGCCTATTTTTGGTTACATTTCTGTCATATGTTGACATAAGCAGGCTCTCATCGAGTAATTTGGACTTCATTTAGTAAAAGTTAAAGGTAGTATCAACAGTACTCACTTCAAGAATTACCTTGTAAAAAATGTGGGTTTATCGACTTCTAAAGATTTATTCTGCAGAGTCGCTTGAAGTAACGTGCTTTGGAAGCCTAGTCATTCCCAAGAGCTGAACATGAAATCTTCAGTGGTGAAAAGTTCAGCTCATTAAAGTCTGTACAATCTGGAAGCGCTCAGGTCTGTCTCTGGACTGGAATGGCCACTGGTCACCGTGACAGCAGTATTGTGTTCCACACATACAACCCTTAGCTGGGGTCATGCATTATTTCCCTTGTTTATTTTTCTGACAGTGACTTTTAAGCCGTGTCTTTCATACTTGAGGTGTTAGGGTTATAGCAGTAAATACCTTTATGCTACACTGTACAGGAACACTGATTTTATGGATTAAAATGTCGTTGCTCCAGAATCTTTCAAGTTTGCACAGAACAAGGGAAAACCTTGTACTTGAAATGCATTAGCGTAAATGTTAAAGTCTGCTTTAAGTTAAGCTGAGCTGCATGTCAATCTTTGGCAGGCTGGAGAAAAAAACAAAACCAGGAAGCCTGCTTGATTTTTGTTTAAAATTAAAATGTGCAGGCATATTTTCATAGGCATACCTGAGAGTAGTGCTATGAGCGTGCTTGGCTTTTGAGGATAACAACACGGCCTTTCGCACGCGTCCGGGACAGCTGTCTGACCACCTCTGGTGGGATGCTGGTCTCTCTCAAAGGGCCGAGAAAACAAGCTGGCTGACATTTTGTCCACGCCTCTGTTCCCCAGCACCGCACCGATCCAATTTGGATTCGTTAATAAATCTCCCGGCCCTTATAATGTACTTTACAAGAGGACAAGGGCCCAGAGCGCATGTTGATGTCTTTACTCTTGGTGAAGTAAAAATGCTCAGGCGGCAGCTGTGAAAACACGGTCTGGGCTGCACCTCTGTGGCCTTATCTCGCACTCCTCACCGCGTGGCAGCTGTGTCTTCTCGGGTTGTCATGGAGATCTGCTAGGCAGCTGAACTGCTCTGCCCGGTATGCTCCAGTGTCAAACCCCGTTATATGGACGGGGGTGGGGGGAAAGGGGGGCAGAATTTAGAATTTTCTTGTTTTTAGAGACCTGTGTTCTTGTGTCACCAGGTTTTTCCTTTTTAATTTAAGACAGTGACACTGACCCTTTGTTCCCAGGGACATAAATTGCTCCACCTGACTTGGTTTAGGGTGTAGTGCAGGCTTTTCACTACATTACAGTACAGCAAGCAGTAGCCATGGAAACGGAATTGTTGGTACTGTGAATACGACTTCTCAGCTGCTCAATTAAGTAGACCCCCATGGTAAATTCAGAGAGAATACACATAATAAATTTTTTCAAAAACAAAATAAATTTTGGCTTCCTTTATTGTCAATGACTCAACAGCGAACAGTTAAAAAATCTACATGTGAATTAATTACCTATGCTTGGACACACTGAGATCAACAAATTGCCAGATCAGCTGTAGAGGTCTAGTTGCCGTAGAAGCGTATCGCCAAACCCAGGTTTCATGGTTGCACAGAATGATGTTCTCCCATCGGAATGTACTTTATTGGACAAATCAATAGATCTGTCAATATTGTGCTTTTCAAGAACAGGTCGGTGATGGCAATTCAAAATCACGATCATGGCAATGATAGGACTGCTGTGGATATGTGATACTCAGCACTGAGAAGTGTCCGACAGCAGCTTCAGCAAGGCATGGGTGTCCAATCAGTACACAGGAGCTGCTTGCTCTCTCAGTCGTGTTGACCAGAACAACCGTGTTCCCAAAGCCATTTCATTTGTACAAATGGGTAAATGAAGGTGTTAAAACTTCAAGTTTATAAGAACAATTTTAAACATGTGAGGGCTCTCTATATAGGAGTCTATATGGGGGCAATTTATTTAGAGGGCTATCTCTAGGAAACTGTATGTGAAAGTCATTCAGAGGGCTATACAAAGATCATCTATTCAGAGGGCTACCTATAGAAAGGTTATTTATTTAGCAGGTTATCTATACGAAGATCATCCTTTCAGAGGGCTACCTATAGAAAGGTTATTTATTTAGCAGGTTATCTATACGAAGATCATCCTTTCAGAGGGCTACCT
>JABJVR010001512.1:0-56348 GCA_025773905.1 Chitala chitala
AATATTGCGTGGAAGAATCATTTTGTGTGTATAAGGAGTGTGTATATATATATATATATATATATATATATATATATATATATATATGTGTATGACATAGTATTGTGAGTTTGTATGTGTGTGTGTGTGTGTGTGTGTGTGTGCGTGTGTGCATTATTTTACACATTATGCTTATTAACTTACCTTCACGCAGAAGAAATAGGCACTGTTCTCTAATCAAGTGAGTCCTCATATATCTGTCTTTTGCATTCTGTATGGCGTCTGCCTCATTTTCTGCATGTCGCTAAAAAAATTCATTGAGATGGAGGCTCCGAAGGCCAGGAAATATCAATTATGGAGAACCATTAATAGATTAAGCTGAAATAATATGTGCTCTGTTTAAGTCACCCCCTGAAACTAGATGCAATTACTGCGCAGACTTCTGATCACCCAGCCACATGAAAGAGGCTGATCATTGGCAGCTGAGAAATGTCGACTCTGATAAAGCATCAGGGGTCACAGGGGCCAATCCCAAATCTGCAGTTTTTGGTAATTAACATTATCTCTGTCTTCTCCTGCGTGGCCTTGTTTGACCTGCACAGCAGAGCTCTCTAAGCATGTGTGAGGTGACTGTGACAGTTACATCACCCACTGGAGTCAGGGCAAAAGATTGATCAGTTCCCAGAGTTGGGGACCTGGTCCTTGGGCAGACCGTTCCTCATGTCATGCAGGTCATAATAGTACAGTTTGATCCCTTGATGGTGCCTTATTCCTACTTTGGTGTTATGACCCCCAATAACACAGACTGATGCATGTCACATCGAAGAGGTTGCAGTGGGTTAGACAGGAAAATTTTAGTAGACGTGGAGAGCAGAGGAGGATTTGATCTCTAGTCATTGCCATGTGAAGGTGGTGTTCAAAAACTGGTTGTTGCCAATACACTACAGATGAACGCAGACTTACTGTATGTATTTTTTTGCTGATTAAATTGTACCCACATCTTTTGTTGTTGGAAAGGGTACCAAGGAAAAATGCCATGTTACCCTCACTGGCTCATGGTGGTTCCCCTTGATTCAAGTTTTTGAGTTTGTGCAGCTGAGCTTTCCAACATGTTTGTGGTGCTGAGAAGAACATACTTAGCTGCTTCCATCATGAAGCCTGATGTGACTATGATGGAAATCTTTTAACCGTGTGTTGAAGCTGATGTAAGGAGTCATGTCCTATATGTTCTAGCTGGTGATGCACAAAACAGATGTGCTCTTAAAAATGTTTGAAGATCTCCTCCTGTAGAAATTATAGCATGTCAGCTCAGCCTTAGGTCTTCAACAGCAGGCTGTCCCAAGCCAGAAAATGATCCCATTTTGACCATGATCTTATCTCTGGTGGACCCAGTGTCACACCGTATTGGTGTGAAATCTTACATACAATCAATGGCTTGCATCTCTCTTGAGGCAAAGCTGAGAACATGGGCTGGCAGAACGCATATGCTTCAAGAAGCATTTTTATATTGTTACAGAGCCTTTATTGAACATGAAGATTTTAAAATTGCATTACAGTAACGCACAGCGTAGAATAAAAAGGTTTTGTTTGTCAGTGGTGATCGTGTTACAGAGGATAGTGAGGAGCTCGTCTCGAGATAAAAATGTCCTGGTTAGCATAGAGGACCCTAATGAAACCCAGTAAGTGCTCCCCCCTCTTCCAGTAAGCTCTGCTGGATGGAGTCCCTGACTCAGTTTCTTTGGTCAGCCAGTAGAAGACTGGAGAGAAAGGCAGGATGCATAGAATAGTTTACTGTGATTGAGTGCATATCCATATTACAACTAAATTTGTTCTCTGCATTTAACCCATCCCCTGGGACAACAGCAAGCAGCCATATGCAGCTGCCACAGAACTAGTGTTTGAATGTCTTCCTTAAGAACACATGGCTCAGCTGGGCTTTGAACCAAGAGATTTCTGCATTATCACCTGATGTTTTACCTGGCAGGTCACCTGAGAAGAGGAGAATCAAAGTGATGTGTCCTTTTGCAGTATTGACATAGTCACGTATGATTAAGTGGGCCTTTCACAGGTCAGACTGCTTTTCTCACCTTAGTGGTTACATTAATGGGGCTTCATGAGGTTGAATGAGGTTGAGATGCAGTGATGATGATGGGGACTTCTCTGGTTTTTGGAAGTGGTTCTCCTCTACACTACTGGTTGGTGAGCTTCATACAACAGAGTAGACTTTCAAAAGGATGCCATCTCCTGCTGTGTGTGGATGGGCTAGTTTCTGGCTTTATTCCAAACTTGATATAAAAACGTTGAGGTCTCTCTCTGGTTAAATCTAAATCATCTTAAATTAGAGAGTTGCCCAAAACAATTATGCTGACCACATAGTTGTCCAGGGCATGATGGTGGGTGGTGGTAAGTGGGGTATCAATGGACCTCATTACTTCCTAGAACCATAAAGCACACTGTATCTATGCACAACTTCAATAAGGAGGTACGACCTTATCAGTAACAAAACTACATGCTATCCATAGTTCCGGAATACAATGAGCAAACTAGGAGGAGTTGGTTTGCTACATTCCCCATGAATGCAGAGCCTGACAGGGTATGCACTTCTCAAACCGGCTGCCATCATGTTAATCAGCCATGTCTTAATGAGATCAGATAGTGGTGAAGAAAGCAGATGAAAACAAAGAAGAGCACTACTCAGGCAAGCTCAAAATAGGTTGCCTTTTTTCCCAACCCTCCCCTCCACCACCCCACCGCCCCACCTTTTTCTTTGACTAATATAATGTATGCTGCATACAATTATAATCAAGCTATTGGTACAGAAGCTCAGTTGCTGGTTTCCACAATGAGGTTTGGATACCATGAAAACCAGGCTGTTTGGGATCTACAGTCTGCCATGTGGCAAGGTCAAGAGGGGTCACCTTCTCTTGCTATCACTTTCTCTGCCTTTTTTCACAGAAGGAAGCCTCACACAAACAACATTTAGTGAGTTGTCTTTCAAAAAGTGTACGTAAGCCCCACCTCCCTGAACTGAAGTGTTTACAAATGCAGTGATTTTCTTTTGCCCCAGTTTGTTTTGCCTCTTATTGCCAGGCTTCTTCATGCATTTAGGGGTTTATAACAAAAATGCTGTTTTATTACTTGGTGCTTGGTTCCATCATACTGTTATTTACTCCTAGAATAAAAAGAACAGACCTATTTTTTTCCAATAATAGAATATGATGGGCCTGTTTTTTTCTGAGGAATGTGCAAAACCCTTCCAGTAAGTTACAGAAGACTTAATGAGCACAAAGGGTTTTGTATTTGGAGAAGTTTTACCAAGTTTTATTATTCCACTGCCTCAGCAGCCTTTGTAATTAAAATGTGTAGCAGACCTGGAGTCCAGTTTCAACACACAGCCAGTGGCATCTGTGATTCCCAATGTCTCACCCCAGCCAATCGCAGTTTGCTCCCATCCCCTCTCTGATTGCTACTGGATACCTCAGGCAGTTATCGATATGGGTATGGATTTTTTTATTACAGCTGTTGTGTTGTCTTGCTGGCAGGACGTTGAGCCTAATCCTCTGTTTTATTAAGCAGGTAATATGGCAAGGCAGTGGAGGACGTGGGGGGGCTCAGTCCCATTCTGTGAGGTGTATTGCAGAGAGGGATGTTCACACAGAAGTGCGTACATGCGCACATGTGTGTGTGTGTTTGTGTATGAGAGAGAGAGAGAGAGAGAGACTTGTTACTAGAACTGAGAGACAAAGACAGAAAGAAGGAGAAAGGTCTCTGGGCTGCCAGTTTCTGAATTGATTAGCGTTCTGAAAGACAAGTGGTGAGGTAGCTGGGGGTGAAGCAGAAATGAAGTCTATGGTTGAGGGGTGGGTGTGGGGAATGTGGGAGTGGTAGCAGGGGGGTTTCCTTTGACCAGATCTCAAGTTCTTTCATGGCTTCCTTGCCAGGGGAGAAATTCCCTGTTTGAGATGTTTCTCTGCTGTTTGCTAGAATTTGCCTTGAAATCCACAGGGAGGCAGAGGTTGGGGGTCTGGAGAGATCCTCTGTCTTTCACTTCACAGATGTACCTTTTGCATCTGTGTCTGTCAAGATTCCGGATGCCGGATATTAGTGCACCATTGTCTACCAAAAGGAAAGGCCACACACACACACACACACACACACACACACACACACACACAAGCTGTATCAGATTTCCTGCCTTGCTCTGTGTGCAGGGTCTCCCTGAAATGGGTGTCTCCCACCGCATTACTGCACCTGGATCCCATGGTCAGAGGTTGGGAATGGGGAGAGGACTCCTTATTGGAACTGGGACAGACTGGTTGCGGTTGAGTAACCCAGGTCTTGGCAAGCAGGGAGGAGGGGGTGGAGCCTGTGATTGCCGGATGACTAAGCACATTCAGACTACTGAATGTAAATGATCAAACCGCAGGCCAGTATTTGGGCCTCTTGGAGAGGGGAGGTCCAGTTTGTGAAGATGGGGGTTTGGGGTCACACGGTTCCCAGTCAGGTGAGGAATTTGCCAAGTCAGGAGTCCATTGGGCGTTTTGGTCAGTGACTGTGGTCAAGCCCCCCCTACTGCCAGAACCACATTGCTACAAAAACAGCAAGTTGTGTTTTTGAAGGCAGTGTGGCCGGACATAGTCCTGGGAGGGGCCTGACCACTGTGGCACCAAGTGTATGCATTCCAGGCCCGCTTTATATAAACTCACCATTATGCATTTTGCCCTTCTTTACTGATATTAAATGGACTGAAAAGGTGGCTTACATTCCTTTGAGGATTGGTGAAAGTCTTTTTTAATATCATCATACATGTCCAAAAGGAAGCTGTATGCCGTTCCAGTTTCCTGCATTCGTTGGTGTATGTTTTAGCATTTACCTTCCATACTGCTGCTTCTTGGGTGTGGCTGTGTCTGATAACCTGTTTCTCCAGTGATGTTGGACGTTTGACTCAGGTTTAGCATGTACAAGCAATAAAGAGACCAGTAGCAGATATAAATAATCCTGTGTGTGAAAAGTGATACACTTGGAGCAAGTAGAGAGGGTGGGTATGAGGGGGTGTTCTTTGGCCTATGTACTGTAGGTAGCAGTAGAAAAATAATTTATGAGAAAGTCAGTCATCATCTATACTGCTTCACCCTGTCAAGGGTCGTGGGGAAGCCTGGAGCCCATCCCAGAACACATAGGGTGCAGGACAGGGAACACCCAGGGCGGGGCGCCAACCCACCACAGTTTATGAGAAAGTGTTTGTAACAATCAACATCTCTGTCCATGTAATATGTATAGCGTGCTTGGGCCACATTACGTCAGTTTTGCCAGTAAAGCAAAATTAGAAATATAGGTGTGGGAAGTGGCGTATTTGCATATAAAGTTTCTGTAATTGGATGGTGATGCAGAAGAAAAAAAAAGGCTGATTTAGAGGAGGTGCAGGCATTGGGGGATTGTTATAGATGGTGAAGATGAGGAAGAGATCCCTCTGAGGTCCACTTTCCAGGCCCAGGCACTAAGCACCTCCCCCACTAGTACTAGCCAGTAGCTGCCATTGTTCCTTGTCTGGTACTGCTTCTACTGTTTTTATTCTTGGACCTGGGGGGACTTTGCAGTAGTGGAAGCCATCTCTGTTATTCATGGTGTCGCCTCAGCTCGTTTGATTTATGGGCTCCCAGTTACAAATTGACGTGGGAGAGATGGTGCGAGTTGGAGTCGGCTTAGGCTCGGAGCCTTAAGACATGTTATGGCTTTCTGGGAAGGTGGCTATTTCTGTTGTTTGTAGTCCAGGGTCAGAGGTCAGGGGTCATGCAAAAGACAAAGAGGATGGAGGAGAGGTGGCAGGCTGGAGGTCGGCACAAGACACGTTTATGTTTCCGTGTTTCTAAAGACGGCAGTTAAAGTTTGTACATTTGTCTTGGGGAGTAGGGTGGGTTGAGGAAGGAAGAATTGTTTCAGAGTTTTTGTTTGGAGGCCTCCTAAAGCTGTTGAACTGATATTCCTGACAGTTTTATTGCCATGTAAGTGATGCCGATTAGACCCCCTGCGTCTCAGGTCATGGATTGCGAGTCCATTTCGGCACTGGCTCCTTGGACACAGGCAGTGAACAGTGTGTACACCGCCCACATATGCAGATAGCTCCTGGGATTAATCGCTAATAACCCTAATCCAGAATCTCTCCTCTGGGCCTAGGCCTCAATTACATCTTCCCCCCCATATTGACAGGGGAGGCTTCACACCGCATGAGTCCTGAGGACGATTCATTTTGTTCTTTGTTTTTTTTCAGTATTTCAAGCTCTGCAGCTCCACTCTTGCTAACTCAGTCCTAGAGAGAGCCTTGTTCAACACGGTAGTTACATTATAATTACTGCTCAGGCGATGTTACGCTCCTTAGCCCACTTGTCATTTCACAGGGAGTACAACACTGCTCAGCGAGAGTGCTCCTCTCTCCCTAACCCTCGCTGAAAACATTGCCCGCTATTCCAAGACAATATGAGCAGAGTGCTGTGGGCTGAAACTAAATCACCTCATTTGAGAAGGGCCTCACGCTTACTTCTCACCTTACACCTTTTCATTAGGGAGTCAGGATTTTACAATTCTGGTGGTGGCCTGACTATTTCTTATTGTACTGTGTGCTTCTGAAGAGGTTTTAAAGAAAACCCTTAAGGAGTTCCTTGATGCAATCTGCAGAAGACTTTTCTCCTTAGTTGAAAACACGCACGGTCCCGTTTGGTCATCGGACTTCTGCCCACGTTGGGTGGGGTGGGGGTGTCATACATGGCCTCAAAAGGAAAAAAGTGAGGGTGTTGTTTGAATGGGAACGATGTTTTTTAAAAACCAGTCTCTGCTGTAATGCCCCCAGAGAAGCATGCAGTCTAGTGGCTAAGGTAGTGTACTCACCATAGAAGCATCCGTGGTTTGGGGAACTGCTGCTGTTTCCTTGAGTCAAGGTGCTTAAAATAAAATGCCTCATTAAAAAACACCCAAATGTATACAACTGCATTATTTAAAAACAAGGGATGGGGTTCATTTGGCAAGCATCAATGTGCAACAAAAAAGAAGAAAATCATTCAACATATGTAGAAAAATGTTTAGAAGTCATACTGCCTGATTATAGGTCTAGGTGCCTCCTGTGGGTCAGGGGAGGCAGGAAATGGCCTGAATGGGTCTTGCAAAGTCATGCCTACCGTTAAAGGTCTCCTGCTTGTACTGTCACCTGCTGCCTTGAGCTGAAGATAACAAGGAAGGAATAAGAAGAGAAACAGGAGGCAGGGGTGTGGCATGGAGCCTTCATGTAGGAGGCCTTTGGCATTACCCAGGGTGCATTGCAGAAGCAATGACCAGCAAGGGCTCTGTGATCTTTCAGCGCCTGCCATCATTCTATTTTAGTCCCCTTTCATATAACTCTTTTTCTTTGTGCTGTGGTCACACTGGATTCAAAAGCACAAGAAAGAATGGAGAGCCTTTCTCTCAGTTCAGGCTATTTTTTTTTTTTTTTGTAAATGGCTGTGTGTGTGCGTTTGTGTGTTTGTCTCACACAAAGAAACTTTCTCTTATGAGTGTGCAGAATTGCTGCTCAAAAAACATGGTTAAAAGAAATTTACAGTAAATGTGATCTAATTAAACTGGATGGGGCTCTCTCTTCCAGTCCAGAACGCAGCCAAACACCATGCTGCCACAGCCTGTCCAGAGAGTTTATTTTCCTACCATTCCCCATCTGCATCATGGCATGAAGCACACCAGAGCTTTCTGGAAATTGTGACATGGGGTACGTTAAATGGGGGGGGGCATTCTTTGCATGATGTAGCGATTACGCATCTCTACAGAGCATCAGACACGGATCGCATACCTTCATTTAAATTTTATTTATTCAGTTTGACTGTTGCTATGGTAACGTAGGAGTGGTGGACTGGACAGTTGCCCTTACGGAATTTGGATCAACAACCACATAGCGTGAAGATTCTGATCATTCACCTCCATATTGATAGTATCGCTTTGTTAAGGTGATGCTGAAATCATATCCATGGCTCACAGTCATTTTGTGTTTCAATCATCTGTGCAGGTAGATTTTTCTTAATTAGATTGATGTCTTACCTGCAGAATCAGATGACCTGATAATGTTTTTAAATAAAGCAGTTGTACATGTCTGATCTAATTAGTGGTTCTGTATATTAGTTTATTTTGGAAATGAAAGATGATCTTGTGATGATAAAGGAGCATTTCTTGAACTTTGGAACTCAGTGGGTCTTCATGAAATTGGCTGCATCTCTCAAACTTGTGAAAAGATGATTTTATTTTTGGATTAATTGTTTCTTAATTACAGCACAGCCCTGTGTCTTCACAGTTGTCTTCCTTATGCAGCTGAGTTGTAGATCCTGGCTATTGCAACTTAAGAAAAGCTGATTTATTCTCATTTTGCCTCTCATAGCTCAGGGCTTTGTTGTCTTTTGAAGTAACAAGGTTCTGTTGCCACATTCCACCAGGGTGGAAGCCTGTTTTTTTCAGAAATTCCCCTGTCATGTTTTAGTGGCCTGTACACCACAGATTTTGACCCATGGCCTGTGTTTTCAGCATTACTGACCCAGGTCTTACAGAGAGCAGCGCCGAGCTGTGGGTCAGGTCCCTTAAACAGATAGATTAGAATTCTGTTTCAGAGAGGTTTTTTCAGTTGAATAGAATATGCTTCTTGCTTCTCAAGGCAAACAGACCTCTCTGGCACAAAGGTGTCAGGAAGCTCACTGTTAACAGGCGCCGAATCCGTCTCTCTTCCAGTATGGTGTGCGGAGGCCTTCAGGGCCCAAAGGACACTATTGTCACAGTAATCACATGTTTGTTCTATGCTCTGTCTGAGCATTAGCTGCCCAAGGGCTCTCATTTAAGTGGATTGACTCTAGTTCTTTAGAGGAGTGAAGTGAGGGCTCTGCTAGGCTGCTAAAATGGCGTGCCAACAGAAGACGAGTAGTGCACAGTTTGATAAGAAGTAGCAATATGAAATTTGTGAAATTAGCCTAATTGATCTTGTCCTTGAGGTGGCAGGTATATGAAGGTATACCATGACACCTACCCCGTACCCATCGAACAGGACGTGCTGCTACTTCAGGAGGAGACTTACTGTAAACTATGTAAGGGCATTCCCCCCTCCCCCAAAAAAGGATTCTGTGAGCCCTTAGAACTGATGAATGGTAGGGGAGATGCTTTGGTTTGATAGCACTAAGGCTGCCCATATGTGTGCACTGCCACTGACTGAGATAGGGTTTGGGGAGGAGGAGTCAAAGGCCACTCTAAGTACAGAGTGGCTCCTGGAAAGCCGGTAAATGACAACTAATGAGGCTGTTTCAGTAGGACATGTTAGTCATGTTCTGTGGGAAATACCAAAGCTGTTACTGCAAAAGGCTCCTAAAAGCAACCCATGCTGATGTATTATTAATCCACTTCCTTTATCTTTTAATCAAGCTTGTAAAAAAAGTTGAACGTGAAAAAACTAAAGAGGAAAAAGTGGAATAATTTTAATGAAACTGATTTTAGAATCTGATTGGCAGTTAACTGGGAAGTGTTGTGAATTAGCAGTGCCCCCTGTGGGTAGAAGTTTTCACTGTAACGGCAGCTGAAGCTGTTCTTCTGAGAGGTGTATTATTGTGCTATGTATTCGGCTCACTAAGTGTGGACTCAAGGATACCTTGCAAACCACTGACACACAATGGGAAATTAAGCCCTTTTGCACAACAGGTACGGATCGTTTGAGTTAACTATCATGGACAGATACATTGATAGCAGTTTAAGAACCTTAACTGTTCTGTCTTCAGTACTCAGGTTGGTAAATCTGTTCTTGTAACCACTATCCACTGGATAGATGTGGAACCACAGCTCAGTGGTACATGAACGCTAAGCTCCACTCTTTGCACCACCTTGGCAGCAGACTTGCCAGGCTAAGCCTGGAGTCTCTCCTCTGATAGGCACATATATTTTTCAAGGCTCTCTTCCTTTTTCATGTTCTGGTTACCTTCTCTCCTTGCTATTTTCACTGTGCATCTGCAAGATCTGATCTCCTCTTCTCGTTCTCTTTTTTTTTTTGCTTGACATTCTCTTAATCATCCCCCCTTCTCTTTTGTTCTGTTCTTGCTTGCTATCCTCCAATTCCCCCATGTGAAACTGCACACCTAGCTGGCAGCACCCCCCTCCCCGGCCTGCCCGTTCGTCCTCACCATACGTCGGGCATTTAATCAGGCTGATTATCTTACCAACAGATGCTGAAAAATTAATGTGCTTTAACCGCAGCCTGACATTTAACAAGCAAGAAAAGCTCAGTAGACATGCTGAAGACACTTTTATTTACCCGCCAGTATGTGTTACATAGCCTTACTCTCCTCCCCCCCTCCCTCAAGTTTCTATGTAGTTTTACCTGCTCTTTTTTCTTGTTGTATAAATACGGCTTCCCGTTCACTAGGACTGCTGAAATCTCCCCTTTACACTTATTTGTGCTAATTTGCTGAAACAGAAGAACTGTGCGACTAGCTATTTAAATAATTTGCGCGAATACCTGGATGTCTCAAGAAGTAAATTAGTACCTCAAATGTAGGGTACCTCTGGAATAGAGGTCTGTATACTGAATGCCTAAGGCTGCGTGCCTGGGCAGTGATGCTACCTTTTCCACCAGTCATAGAAGTGACATCCTTTCTTCGATTGAGATATACAGATGGCATTTGTTGTTACCTGAAACATGGGTCTGTTTCATCCCACCTTAGTAGGATTTTTTCAGCCTTTTTAATACTGTCAGACAGCAGGAACATCTGTACAGATGACACTGTGAGACAGATCCCGCCCAAGATAAGGTCTGATACCTTCCTTGCATCCCTTAGAAATGCAGTAAGAAAACAGGCATCATGGACATGTGTATCAACATGTCATTGTGTGGCCTGCCTTTAAACAATGGCAATCAGCAATCTGGTCCATCTGCTGCATACACACACACACACACACACACACACACACACACACACACACACACACACACACACACGTGTGCACACACCGTACCCATGAGTCCTGTCTTTGCACACGCTCCCTTTCTTCAGTCAATACTTTCTGATCTCATGAAATATTGATGTGCAACTGCCAGTCCATGCACAGCGTATTTCAAAGGGTCTTAAAGCGACTGTGTTTTGTAAGTCATCCACTGCAAGGATATATCTGAGAAGAGTTGGCTTTCAGCTGACAGGGCCCACTTTCTTCAAAGTAATTATGCCCTGTCCTGTTTTACTTTGATACAGGCAGCAGGATAGAAAGTCACCATGTCTTTGCACCCTTCTAATGTCAGCCTGACCCCTGTTCACTTGTTGCCCTTACACTACCACAAATTCACTCCCTCTGGTGCTGAATTTTCATTAGTTGGGTGTCATTACGTACACTCGCTCCTCCACAATCTCACATTTGACATTTGCGGTTTCAGTTATTTGCAAGTCAGCCATGAACAATTTAAATGGAATATATTATTTGGATCTTGCTGAAAGATCACAGAAACTTGTAGACAACGCTGAAACCGGAAGTATATGAACAATCCTGATAATGATTTGTATCACTTAAGGTCATATAATATATTTATATCGGCGTTGTTTAATATTTGTTGGTGTAAGTGTAATATGGCTTTAAAATTAAAAACCTCTTTGTCTCAACAACCAGCCTCATGTGTTGGCCGTTTTTGTGACTATGGAATCTCACTTTTCTCACAATAACTTTTAAACATAAATTTTGCATATTTAATAAGGAGTACAAAACCTACTTCTCCCAGTGCTTGTGAAAGTGCTCTTAAGAGGAGGAAGGCTCTGATCACTCTGACACCCAAGGTGGAATTGCTAGATATGCTTTACAGTGTAAAATCTGCGGCTGTGTTGTTCCAATATGGGCAATAAATAGATTTTTTTATGTTATTGGTCAGGCTAGCGGACTGTTATGGGTTGAGTTTGGGGGAGGGAGGGCAAGTATTACTCACAAATTTTCATGTTCACATGGGCCTTCCCTCCATGACTCCCCTGAATATGAAGGGGCAACTTATACACACGCCTGCGTATTTGTAAAGAGCAGGAACGGATAGCTATTGCCAGATTGACGCAGTAGGAGCTGCTCAGGAGTTCGGTTTCTGCCTCCCAGCCTGCTTACTCTTTTCTTCTCTTTTCATTTTCTGTGTGACCCTCAACGTTCACAGAGAGAATTGGGATTGGGCTGGTGGTCGCCGCGGCTGCCGCCTTTTGTTTCCACGCCCTGGACGATTAGCGCTGCGAGGCCCTTAAATGTGAGGCAGATGTGTGTGTTTTTCTTTTAATTCCAAGGAGGCTCAGAGAAATATCAAGGATGAAGGCTCTCTGCGGGGAGTGAGGGGGAGGGAGAGACAGACAGACTGAGGACACGAGAGAGAGTAGGGTGCATGGAGGATAAGCAAAGCTTAGTGGTACAGACTCAAAATACATCTCTGAGACATTGTATCCAGCCACCGTTTTCACTTTTTTTTTTCTGATTCCTATTTACACAGCTGGACATTCACTCAAATGTTTAATAAAATAAATTAATAAGGTACAACAGCAGTGCTTGTGGTATGATTTAAACTGGCAACCTTCTTGCTTAGCATTCCTTCATGACTACACAGTACTGCTGCATAATTAAGAAACATGGCACATTTGTGAGTGAGGTGTTTCAGACCTGAGCTTTCTGAGTGGATGGTTTGACACCATGCCTATATGGACCAGCAAGTAGTAATTATAAGCAGGATACTGTTGATGTTTCTAATTATCCTGTTAACTGCCCTGGCATTGAGTGCAAGGATAAGAGACGGGCCTCAAACGTACAGCTTACAACAGCTAAGTGAGAGGAGGTCTATGTGCAGGTTGATCTCAGGTTGTTAAGGTCAGTTTTCTAGATTCGATCTTGGCCACAAGCAAGCCCCAGCCAGTGAGCTGGTAACCAGTGAAGCATGACGTATGTTAGCAAACCCACCTCCCCCCACTTCCCCTGAGATTACAGCACAGCGACCAATGCCCTCATATTTCTTTTCTTAGTGTAACAAAAAAACACACTTGCACAGAAATTTGGAGTCACGGTGTCGCTGTGGACAAATGGTAATTCACCATTTTAAAAGCAGAGGCCCCTCATGGCCTCAGCTCTTTGAGTGGGGAGGGGGAGTGTCAGATAAAGAAGTGCCGTGTGGCGGTGGAAGGACAATTCCAATTTTCTTGTCTGGTCATCCCCTTGGCTGGGATAAGATTTCTGTTCTCTTGGGATCGTTCTTTTCTTGCAATGCTCCTTTTCGGAGGCGCTAAGGAATGGAAGTCGTCCATCGTCGCCGTTCCTTTTCTCTCTCTCCCCTTTTTCTTTTCATATTTCATTTTTTATACTTTCTTTGAAAATGGAATCCAGTGGGACCTAGCAGCGGAAGTAGCAAAAAAAAAAAACCTGAAACATGAACACTTATTCCCTTCGGGGGGGGGGGGGTAAGGGGCAGGTAAGTAAGCTTCTGGATGTCTTGTCATCATATTGTGCATAATATACCACCATACTGACTTACTCCCCCACCCTTGTCAACTCCCCCTCCTACCCAAAGCGATTTTACAGGCAAAGGCGATGTTGTGTTGTCGGCAGAGCTCATATCAGATAGTACACTTCACTGTGTATTTGAAGCATAAAGAGCCTTATCGTACGCCTGTGTGTTTGTCACCCCTTGGTGACATAGATGAGCTGTGACATCAGCCTGAGTGCAAGAGAGTCAGAAAGAGGACAACAGAAACAAGCGGAAAGAGAGAAAGAGAGAGAGAAACAAGAAGAGAGAAGGACAGAGACATAGGAAGGGGAAGGGGCAGAAAGGGAGACGGGGAAAACAGAGAAAAATGGACTGAGGAAGACAGCAAGTGGAAGAAAAAAGACAAGACAAAGACAGATGAAAAAGAGTTAGGGTGACAAAGAGACGGAAGAAATGCAGTGTAGGAAGAAGGAAAGACAGAAATGGATTAAGGGAGAGAAAGATACAGAGAGGAAAAGAGTGCGAGAGAAACTGACAGCCAGACAGAGTTTGGATTCACCTTCTATCATTTTATGCTTCTTCACCATGTATAGATGCAACACCCTGCAACCTGAAAAGGAAAATGTGACCCCCCCCCACACACACACACACCCATCCACATCTTTATGCCCTCCCCACCATTCATTTTGTTGCCGTGACACCTTCAAAGACTCCTTTGATGGGGAACAGAGGACCTTGAGTTTGGGGTTCTTTGGTCTGAAGAATGGTCCAATTTGCAGTCAGCACCAGAAAATTATCTGCCAGCTAGGAAAGTGGAACATCTTCTATAGGATGACAGTGCAGGTACCATGACCCAGGCTGGAGTGGACTGGCTTGCTGTCTGAATGTGCAGTGGGCATGGTACTAGAATCTAAGGTGCAGCATTGGAACAAACATGTAGCCAAAATGGATGGAACAGGATGTACAGTATGACCAGACTCAGCCTCCTACGGTATACTCAAGTATCCTGCAAATATGCACGTAAAAGTGCAAGATTGTAGACGTTCCTTGACACCTAGAGGGCTGAGATAGAGGTTTGTGTGCTCATATTAATGGCCAGAGATCGTGGGACTGTGAGCAGAGGTCAGCGGATATAGTTTAATGGGCAGAAGTAAGTGCATAGGCTATTGCTGGAGGTTTCAGAATGAAGCAAAACATAGTTCACTAACTACAGGTTTTATTCCTCTGTGCATACCAGGTTTTTTAGTGACTTTGGGTGAGAGTAAATATTTTTCTTCATCAGGGTTCTATTCCAGTCACACCCATCTTCTCAAAAAAGCCCCCCCCCCCTTTTTTTTATGGACATGCTTACTTCCCACCCTCTGGCATTCTTCAGGACCACACATTCACCTGAAGACATCTCTTATGCAAATTGCCACTCAGTGAGCTGCTATGTGGCTTCTGGCGTTGTGTGGGAATCGTGGAGGGGGAGGTACAAAAGTGGCCTTAGAGAAACTGCGACTTTATGGAGCCACAGTCTATGACACATGTTCCATTTCTGTCTTTGTTTGCCGCTGCTCGCCACTGTTGTGGATTAGTTTGTGGGGCTGCATAGACAGAGGACAAACCTGCCATTCTACTCTGAGTGCTGAGTTTAACCTCCAGCTGTCCATGTGAGTGTCCACACATGTACAAACACACACACACACACACACACACACACACACACACACACACCCTTATAGCTATACCACTCCTTTCCACCCACCCACCTACAGTTTTATGTGTTTTTCATTACCCCATCCGCTCCATTTGGTGACTGACTGACTGCCTTGCCTAATACCCCGAGTAGGCCCACATTAAAGGCTGAGACAGTAGCATTTGCCTCTGTCTCGAAAATACCCACAACCCGTCTCCCCCATTGCTGCAGGAAAATGGTTTAATTTGCTCATCTGTTTCCCATTGAGCCCAGCTATTTTCACTCTCTCTCTACAGAGCACTGTTTAATTAAGGCTTCAGTGTTGCAGACGGGCAGCGGGTGACCGTTTAACCCCCACACACTCCCGAGAGAGGCAGCCACACCAGACGGGCGTCTCCTCATTCCAAGGACAGGTTGGGTCGTCCCCCAGCGGGGCCTTGTGAGCGCTAGCGATGTTGCCGTCGGCCATCACCGTCCCCGTCTGTTTGCATGCTCTCAGCACAGCTCGCCATTTTACATTGCTGGGTGAGGCTTCTTAACTGCTGTGCCACCTGCCGCTTCTCAGTGATGCCAGCTGTGCCAGTCAGCAGGAGGTCCATCAGGAGTGAGCACTGGCTTCTACTGGCCCGTCTGTTCCTGTTGGAGTTAATTTTTAGCTTGGTTTTCCATGGCAAACCTCTTTTAAGCATGTCTGGTGTATAATATGTTTCTTCCCTTTTCCTGTACCATCTTTGTATAGGAAAAAGTATGTACACACAGGCATACCAATATATACAAACTCAAAAGAGGTAATCACAAACAGCCTTGGAGATGTGTAGGTATGGAGGGACCGTAACCTTCTTTGACTGTGCTGTGACCAAGAGTGCTTCAGCTGAACTGTGGGAAGCAGATGGTGTTGTTCCCAATAAAAGACAGTACTGTGACCATGGAGACAGGATGGAACCTCTGCATTAGTCCTATCTTCCATAAACCAGTCCCTGTCAGAACTCTGAGAGGTTTTGCCACAGGGTTTATAAAATTGGTATATTTCATCTTCCATTGTTATTCCTCTAACTAATGAGTTTAAGGAGACGTGTGTCTAGAAGTCTGTTGGCGCATTTGGTCACAGTACCTCAACATACAGAATTAGAACATCTGGACCAAAGAGGTTTATTTGTGTCTTTTCTGACCTGGAGCAGGGAGTGAGGGAGATGGTTTGACAATTAAAGAAAAATGGAAAGAGTTGGTATATTGTAGACTGCTTCTGTGTGGTATCCTCAGTTTTCTTTGACCTACTGAAGGCCCTACTTCAAAAGTCTGTAAACTGAAAAAAAGAAAACAGATGTATATTTAGTGGCAACTGGGAGTGTGCGACAGGTGGACCTTATTAAAACTTTAAGCTGAAACTCTCTCGCTACCTGGTTTGTGGGAGGGACAGTTGGCAACTTTTTTTTTCACAACTCTGTTAAAATTAAATGGGATGTTTTTTAAAGAGGCAGGGCTTGGGTATAATTGTCCCCACCCCTTTTTGGGAGGTCATTGACCTCATGGAAAAGCCCTCAGGCTCAGGAATCAAAAGTCAAAAAATCCTCTGGCTTGTGTGTGTGTGTGTGTGTGTGTGTGTGTGTGCGTGCATGTGTGTCTGTGAGACTGCTTGCCAGGTGGCTCCAGCACCACTCTGCTGTAGGAGTTCTCATTCCCCATTTAATGTTTAAATGTGGAACACAAACAGGTGTCCTCAGACTGCAGTAAACAGCTGCCAGACTCTGGTTATCTTAGCAGATATTACCAACATTTTTATGTCTATTATATGTTATGTTTCCTCCTTATCCACGGGGTCTGATGCTGAAGATCATTTAATCTCACCCTAACTCACTGTTTCATTTTGGGCCTGAGTTTGAGGAATGTCAGCCTGCGCTGAGACGATGTTGAACAAGCACTGTCACATCTCAGCCCACACAGACGTTACTGTCTCCTGCTGCTGTTGCCGTGGGGATGACTGTAATCCCAGGAGACTGACATACCTTAGTGATGTACCAACAGAAGTCGGCACACCTATGAAAGAACGGCGGGTAGGCAGATACAAAGATGGGGTGCTGGGGGATTGGCACTATATACATGAAAAATAATCGAGAAGCCCTCTGGCGCAGTCTCCCCGGGCTGCCCCTGGCTCCCAAGTGCCCAGTAGCAGATTAAAAGCCACAGGTCTTTTCTGATTTCTGATTTCTGATCTGGGACCCTCCAGCACCCCCTGTTGGCTGGGCAGGCACCTCCACAAATGGTGATAATAGCAGCTCCCAGTGATCCCTTCTGCACCCCCCTGTAGGCTGGTTTCAATGAAGGTGGAACTATTACGCTAGTCAAACTTGTTCCCTAATATCCCTACAGTGAGTGTTACATTGTCATTCACTATGTCATCAGTACCTGTGACACATTCTGCTGACTGGGATATTTATGAGTCCCGTATCACAATTTAAAATGCTCAGATTTTATAGTTCACATTTTATATTTTCATGCCTTTTTGCTGTATCAGAATTGTGATTTCTTTTTTTTTTCTTGTCCGGCGGGTTGAGTACTGAAACATAATATCAGTGTCTGACTCCCAACTTGCAGCTGGGTCTTAACCAAGAAAATGAATGTTAGTCCTCCACTTATAATCAGTTTGTCAGTGCAACCATGAAGCCGTGGGTCAGGGCTGAGCTCTGAATGAAGTTCTGAAGCACCACGGCAGAGTCTGAAAAGGTTTCAGCTTCAGGTTGGACATGTTCACATCTTACAGATGCAGATGTGGCCTCCTGGTCGCCTCTGCTTTTGGTCACATTTTTTCTTCCATGATGCAAAGAGTCACAAGGGTGAAAAAGAGCTGTAGAGGAAACAAATGGAACCAGGAAAGATACAAATTTGCAATCAGTTCCACCTTTGTCTGGAGTGGCCATGAGCAGCACGGGGAATTAATTAGCAATAACTTCCAACGTTGGACAGTCTGTGTGTGTAGAACAGACCCCTGAGCTCTCTTCAGGAGCTGGAGCCCTGCAATTTTCCTGCCCCCCTCCCCTGTGTAAAGGCCCCAATTACCACGGGATTTCATCCCTTGTAAAATATAATTGAGTTCAAGACAAGGAGAGTGAGGGAGGGTGAAGAGGACACAGAAGATCTGAGGTCCCACTGTGCATGACTGACACTTCTCAGCCGCCGCTGTTTACGTGGTAGATGTTTTTACCCAGAAACTCACACTCAGTGTTCATATGTGTTCACATTCAGCTGACAGAATAATTATGGTTTGGTATTATGGTGAACAATATGTCTGGTTTGGAACTCACATTTGTACAGAACTGAGAAAAATTTGAAATTTTGTTAATTTGGAAAAGCAGTTTTAGAGGCTAACAATGGTTAAACTTCCTTTGCTGCACTCAGACTAATCACTGCATTCAGTGAAACAACAGAAACCAAATAGTATTCATGGAACAAGGCTATGTAAAACCCAAGTCAGAGCTATCCTATAAATTAGAATGCACATTTAGTTTAATTATGTGAAATATCAATACTTTGTCTCAAGTAAGTATACACTTTAATCAACGTGCTGCTTCAGTCTTTTTAAAAAAGGTTCAGGTGTTAGAAAAACATTAATCTCAGGTTTAATTTTGAATATCTTATTGGCATACATCCAGTGGGTCTAAATACAAAGTGAAATGCTTTGAAATAAAACACTCATATACACAATGGTGTAGTGTGCAAACAATATGTCCTTTACTTATTCTGTAGGGATGTCAGCTTCACAAAGGCATGAAGTCAAAGGTCATGAAGTCAAAGGTCATGCTGGCTGCTAGCCAGTGAGATTTAACTGAAGAGATCAGCATGGCACCTAAGCACTTTGCTGAAGAATCGGACCCCCTATCACTACCCAGTACTCTCTGTTTAGAATGGCGCAGCGAGTGGTTACTTGTCTCGCAAAATGGCATATCTTAGTGGGTCAATTGAATTTGCTTAATGGATTCATATATTCACATTCTTTATAAGCGGGCATAAGAATTATAGATAAAAGAAATAAGACTGGCACATTATTCAGAAACGTCACGCCAGCCTGGGGAGGGTAGTGCTCGGTTTTTACTCATCAGCTGTTATCATGGAGCCAGGATGTTCCGGATTCAGAAAGATGATCCGGTCTTAGACTACACACACGTGTCACACTCATTGGTCCCGCAGGTTACTGGCTAACGTGATCAGCTGCAAATGCATTTAAAGATTCTGGGTGAATTTTTGGCACGTCAGTCAGAAACTGCACAATCAGAATTTGTGCTGTTTTTTTTTACTCAGCCCAGTGCTAGCATTAGAAAGCCTTTGCCTATAATAAACCCACCTTCCCTGCTGTATTGCGTCAGGTTCATTTTTAAAAATCTATTTACGCAGTGTTTTCACAGGTGGCAAGTAAGGTGCGTCTGCTGTCTAAGCCAGGCTGTGATGATGGACTTGATGAGCTTTTTAAGCTGGTTTCTAATACTGTTCTACCTTTTTAGTGGTCAGATAAATGTTTGGCTCACACTGTGTTGGTTTACTTTTGATAACCCTCTTCTTATTCCTTTTTCTCATTCGTGGTACCCCCCCCCCAATATCTTTTTTGTGTAGCTAATCAAATGAAGATGGTGTTTGAAGAGGGTGGCCTAATTTGAGCCCTACTGTGTTTTTAACCGTCTTAAATCCTGTGTTGCTTTCGGTAAGGCTTTCTTTTGAGGTAAATTCCCTAAAATCTCTGGAGGTCCTGATCATTTTAACAGCGCAGCAAGCTCATTTGTGGTGCGTGGGGAATTTCGGCACATCATGGTAGACATGACCTCAGGGTGTGCCAACACCATGGTGGCACTCCCACTCTTGGGGATGGGGATGGGGATGGGGATGGGGAACCGGAGGGGATGCCCAGGGGCACATGCTGTGACATTAAGTCGTGAAAAAAAAATCATGATTTCCTTATGTCTTGTTCAAATGTTAATATGGCCACTATGTCTCATGGCAGTGTTGGGGGTATAATGGGTAATCAATTTGCGCTCAAATTGATGTGCTGTGTCTGGTAATTAAAAGCCAATAGATGTACGGCGTCCCGTGTGTGGGCTCCGAGGGTTGGCATGGCAGATTAAAGCCAGAAGGGACAAAACGGGCCTGTTTACAAACACCTCAGGTGAATTAATTAGCCGTTCATCTGGCTGTCCATCGATTTACATTAGGGAACGTCAATTCGGTCCTTGATTATACATCTTTTTTTGTCAATTATCTTTGACACACGTCATGATGTGTGGCTTAATTTTCTGTTTTCATGTCTGCAAAGCCTCCAGGACCCCTGAGGTACACATACAGTGGAAGTAACAGAGAAGTGTGGTTCTGCACCATGAACCTCTGATGGCCAAGGGGGAATAGGGCAGCAAATTGGAGAGTCTTTCATGTTCACTAACAGGAATCTTTTTGTGGCCATTTTTGTAGCCCTCATATTAACAATTTTTTTTTTTAAAAAAGGAAGAGAGTCTATTGATGGAAAATGGTAAAAGTAGGATATTACGAGAGCCAGGGGAATCCTTTATGTGCAGCACAGAGACTTTCTGGCTGCTAGGTCTGTGTTGCTCTGTGTTAGGAGTGAATGGGAAAAGAAAAATACTAGTACCCATGTACAGCCGTGTCTGAGCAGGTCAAGTGCTCTACGGAGGTGGGCAGATCTGGACCTCAACGGTTGCAGTACACAATGTTTCAGACTTTCTTTTCAGATGACTAGAACCAGCCAGGTTTTTACACCTGACACTCCAGGTGAGACGTCTTACAGCCAAAATAGTGCTCAGTACCAAGGTTTAACTAAAACCAACACGTCTCGTTGCCCTTGAGAACCAAGCCTGGTCGCTGCTGACCTGCAAGCAGTGCCAAAGGATGATGTGGAGTTGTCAAGGCAACTCATTTATTCCAGGGGAAAATGGACCATCTTATCACACCTTGTCATTAAGTAGTCATGACCACAAAACATGGATGTGGACCAGCTGGGTGCTTATTCTAAGATGGACAGTTTCAATATTGCTAGGTCATATGCTCTAGTTCCCCAAGTCTCTATGAATGCTGTGACATTCCTTAAAGCTGCAGGAGAGACACAAGAGCTTTGCAGTGGCAGCAGACCTGGACTGAACAGTGTTAGCTTAATTGTAAAGGCAAATTTCCCTGTTAACCTGACTGTCTTCAGTAACATGTACAGCTGTATGAATGTGTAGGTATTGAATAGGAAAGTATGTGTGTTTACAGGGCAGTGTTGTGCACCATTATGTATTTACAGGGCTCTTTCTTACATCCATCGCACTGTGCTCACAATAACAGATGAATTTCTCTGGTTGTTTCTGAATACAACATTGGCACATTGTCCTGTTCCTTCAGTTTACGTCAGGCGTTGCCCCACCTTTTTCGGCAGATATCTCTTTAAATTAGGCCATGAGCCCAACTCATCATCATCACCTCCTCTCCCACAATTTTTTTCTGGGTGAAAAGCACATATTGTCACATGCAGGCCTTGTAGCATAGAGTGACATTCTGAGAACAGTATGTGCTCAAATCCTGTGTATTAAGGATGGATGGGAGGAAGGCTGCCAGGTTATCCTTTTGGATCCTGTGTGACGAGAATCTCCTCTTATGTGTGAGTAATAATTACACTGTTATGTGGTAATTCTTTGGGTCAGAGTGCACACAACTTAACAAGGTGCAGACATTACTGGTGCAGTTAGACTACAATCCTGAAGCTTTTCTTTTGTTTTATTTTTTTTACACAGTGGCATACACTGGAAATGGTTTTCTAACACATATGTGATGAGTGTCAAAAGCATTCAGCTCAATTTTACCCAAACAATAACCAACCCAACTGAAGGCACCAGGTACAAGTGCAGGTTAGTTCAATTATTTTGGTTAGATCAAATGTCAGTGTTGCATCTGGATAAAGTTTAAATGAGAAAGATGGACAGCCAGTGAGGAATGGGACTGAAGATTGAAAAGACTGCAGATGCACATCAAATGTAAATATTCTCAGACTTCAAAAAGCCAGCAATTTAAATGGCTGAAATCATCAGGTATGCAAATTTTTAAACCTTAAAGGCAAAACAATGAATGATCATAAGGAAGCGAAAATTAAAGCTGCACGAAAGACAAATTTTCCAGTGCTACAAATGAAAATGTAGTTACCTTAAATAGTGAATATTAAACAACAGTGGTCAACATTGGCAAGCCTTACTTGTAATTGACTGCTGATGTCTAGAAATCAATTCCTGGCATGGGGAGCAGTAGAAGGGGTGTGTGTGTGTGTGTGTGTGTGTGTGTGTGTGTGTGTGTGTGTGTGTGTATGTATATATATATATATAGATATATGTATATTACCTTAGGGTAAGCAGACATATGGTTTCTTTTTTCTGTTTGGGTAGCAAGGTGAGAAGAGAACAAATTGGCTGGCTCTGTTGTTGTTTGTCAGTGTCTTTTATTTCACCATCATCGCTGCTACCCTATTGGCTATCTGTGATATTCTGTGTAAAACATGTGAAAAACAGCATGAGAGACAGACAGAGGAAGAGTTAGAGAAAGAGAGAGACAGAGAGTGAAAGCAAGAGATTGAGAAGGAGACTTAGATAGACAGAGAGACAATCTGGCATGTAATATACTCAGTGCAGATAGGGAAAGATGTTTAACTTTTCCTGCCTGCAGATGTGCTGTATCTAGAGGACATCTCAATGATCTATAAAGTAGAGAATTAAACTGAGAAAACAAGCCACGTCCATTCAGGAGTCACAATCATGGGAGATCTGAAAACCTCTGCTTGGCACTTTGTCTCACCTCTTCAGAATACTTACTTGTCTTAGCTGCCTCTGTTGGTCATTGGATAGAAACTGTTTTGTTTTTTTATTTTTTATTCCTTTTGTAAATTTCAACTTGAGCTACATGTTGCAAATTTCCTTGTATCGCTTAAAGTCTGTTTTTTAAATTTCTGTCGTCTGCATCTACCTATGTGTCTGCCTTTTTGTATCAGTCCTACCGACTGGCTCTATCTGTCTGACTGTCTCTTATGTTCAGCATCTATCTTGCTTGCTCATCTGTCTAACTGTCTAACTGTCCCTTCTGTTCCCTTTCTGCCTTTGCCTTTAAGCAGCGCTTCGATCACTCCATCTTCCTGTAAGGCACTTTTTGACTGAGGACATATCTCTCTCTGTCTCTCTTTCCCTCTCTCTTTGGGTGTGAGACCTGAAATATGTCTCTGCACTGTCAGCATCGACAGGTCATTATCACAGAATTTAAATGAATAAAGTAAAAAAAGCCACACAGATCTTTATATTTAAAATTTCTGTGAATGTTTGCTGTGTATTTGTTTAAAAACAAATTTATTTGATATAAAAAGGATGGACGTGTTTTCTTGTGAGACTTGCTGCAGACAAATCACATACTCCACTTCCTGAGTTATTGTTTTGCAGAGTAAATGCATGACTACAGCACTTATATGAACAAACTGATGAGTATTAATGCTACAGCAATTTTCAAGAAGATTTGTTTCAAAATGTGGTCTGTTCTGGTCTATTTATCAAAGAATACCCTTTCTAGAATTGGAAATGTTTATTGTCTTGTGAGACTGGAAACATAAGAGTACTTTCGTTTTGCATTTTATTGTGCTTGTAATTTATCATGTTTATTCTTTAATTTATATACTGTGAACTTGCAGTCATGTTTTAGATTAACAGCATATTCACTGAGTGTATAGGATTTGCCTGTCGGTAGGGAACGCTATCAACCATGCACCATGCTACACTCATCAGTTTTTTTATATGGTTCTAAATTTTATTAAATGAAAATGTGTTAATAATGAGCATTGCTATATTCAAGGACACCACGTTTGCTGGAAAAAAAATAAAAAAATAAATACATATCAGCAGTGGCAGGAAATGAACAGCAGTGTGCACCATAAGTTGTGTAATTAATTTTGCTCATTTTAAATGCGTTCAGAGGTGATGTGCTGGGATTGAGGTCAGAGGCCTTTAATGAATGAATTTGTGCTGCTGAGGCTTTCTTCAAAGCTTACAGACTGTATCACTAGAAGAAAACAGAAAATGTAAGCTAACTGAGCTATTGTGTAGAGGATGAAGCTAGAACCCTTACAGCTGCTGTTTCATTACATAGAAGAGGGATGGTCTCGAGCTGTGTACTTAACTTCAAAAGCTGCAGTCAAGAAATTCAGGTATATAAATAGACAAATCTGGGAACGTAATTTTTCTTGTGATACAAATGTCTAATTTTTGTTATCTTTTGTTTTCTCCCTTGCTGTGGTGCTGATGTCTTGGCGTGATTTCCATTCCAGGTAGGAAGAGTTTTTAATTCTTTGTGTGATTATGCGTTTTACACCAAGTCTCCTGTGATTGCTGTTCAAAGCTTATTGTTCAGAACACTCACAGAAGCCTTGGCTCAAATGTTCCCTAACTAAAGAACAGTCAATTACAAATAACATAAAAAACAACCAATTAAAATTGACCAAAGGAGCAGCCAATTACGAATGGGGCTATCTTTCTTAATTTCGTAGATGTTACAGATGTTACAGACAAATTTTCTCTTGGATGTATTTTTTATTTGTTTGTATAGGTTGATTCTGCAGACTGCTTATGTGTCAACCCCTTGGAATGTTTTTTCTGTTCTACTGTTTCTGTGGACATGATTGGCCCTGTCTTACTGGGTTACTGAAGGCTGGCTGAGTGCCTGCTCTTGTGGGCTGACAGCCTGAGAAGAACCAGCTAGTATCCAGCGTGAGGTTGTGTTAAGACCCTGGAGGCTACTCCAGGGCTGCTTGGCATGCCCCCCACCCCACTGGGGCACTCCATTCTGTCTGTTGCTGCTTAACCCTCAGCTCCATTGCAGAAATTAAACTCGTGATAAGCTTTGAGCAGCACCGCAGTGATATGCGTGCATCCCTGAGTGCTGTGTGCAGGACATGTACTCCAGTGGAAGTAGGTTAAGTAGCGTCTCACGGAGTTGGCTTTGCTGATGCCAGCCGTAGCGCACTGGTCTGTTTATGTGAGCTGTGATGCACTTCCAGCAGTCTGGATGCATAAGGAGGCGGAGCTGACTTTTCGTTAAGTAGCGGCTTCTGGGTCTGTCTTGTGGCTTCTCCTCTGTAGCCGTTCGATCTAGTGCAGTGAACAGTTGTCCTGCATTTTTTCATAGCACTCATGCAGCTTCCACCCTGCTCAAGTGCTAGAAATCACGGGTCTGGCAGCTTTCCCTACCGCTGGATCGTTGAAATATTAGGGCTAGCGTGGTCTGACTCTTTGTGACACTCGATCGAAGCTTTAACTCTTATACCTCACATTATTAAGAGTCAGGGAGTGAGGGAAGTGCCTGATGGATGAGGAAAGGCACGTTGAAAGACTTATCTCCTTTTGGCTTTCTGTGGAGCACAAAGGGTGCCTAAAGATCTTCATATGAAAAGCTAGGAAGTGAAAGAAGAGCCAAGGGATCCAGGTGAAAATGACACCCATTAGTAAAAGAGTATTTAAAAAACAGTCAACAACCCCCTTTCCTACCAAGCTTTGTTTGTCGCTGATGCGACAGGTGTCAGACTTGCACACGGACTTAGTGAAATTTTTGTGTTTGTTCGAACAATTACTCCTCCTCCGTGTGGAACAACTCCTTCCAATCAAATCAGATTACAGTGGGCATTGCACATATGGCAGCAATGGGTCCATCCTGTTCTGTCTTAATAAAATAGGGTGTAATCCCATTTTTCATCTGGTCTGTTCTAATGGGGGCCAGCTTGGGATTCGTCTGCTTTTATCTGATGTAATGGATTTGCAACACCCACTACCTGCCTCTGAGCACTCAGCTTTTGAGGTAAGCTAAGAAGCGAAAGACAATAAAACAGAGAGGGAGGACTGGACTGGGATTACTGTTTTTTGTATGTTTTTGTTATTCTCTTTTTTTCTACTAAGTATGCAATATCAGGATTTTAAAGAGCAGAGGAAGTAGAATATAAAAAAGACCGACAGGAGATTACACAAACAGAAAACATAACAACAAAGGGGATTAAACAAGATTTGTGTCAGGAATGCATGATACTCTCTGATCATCCTTTATCTGCTCTTCTAGGACTATATGGAACAGGTGGAAGGCAAGAGAATAAGCTCTGGGAAAGGTGTTCCTACAATTAACTTTTCACCAATTCTATGCCGTGGTGTTGGCTGTTTTGAATATAGTGCATTACTGTTCTGTCATTATTCTACACCAGCAGTTTTCAAGCAATTTTGGGCTTATTTTCCACCCTGTTTTGTCTATCTTGCAAAGGGCTCTCTATTTTAAATGGTGCAAACTAGGAGCATAAAATCCTGATCCCGCATGCCAGAAAGGCACTTGATGCTGTTACTGTCATACTACAGGTTACAAGCACATGCAGATATTACAGGTGAAGATGTGCAAAGCATTTAATGGCATATGACTTTAAGAACTGGAGTTGTTGGTCCTCTGGTAATACTTAACACTGAGCTGACGCATTGAGAATGAGCTATTGTGGCTTTCTTTGTTTGAGTTACACATGTTTTCATACCCTCCTTCTTCCTGTTGTGATTTTATTGGACAAAGACAAGCTGGTGGTCAGCACAGATCATTACGTTAACACATTTTTTTCTCTTCTTGGGTCTTTACCCTTTCACCCTTTATTTCCATTTGTCTTGACTTCCTCAGAGTTCTTTATCAGGAAACTAAGTGCCTGGCTGCACACGGTGAAGGCTTGCCAGCCACATAACACTTTACTGACAAGGACGGTCGTCTGTTTACTGACGAAGCAGAAGTGCTGCTGGCACCCACCTCGCCTCTGGTGTGTGTGTGTGTGTGTGTGAGGGAGCGAGAGTGAGAGGACAGAGAACGAGAAAGACCTATTTGCAGGCCCCATCATTTTCAGCATGAGAAAAAACTATTTAAATGGTCAAGGAGTTCAGCTGTACAATGAACTTAACTTCAGCCTTGTTTCAACCCAACCAGCTCTCTGTTTCTCTCTCTCTCCCTCTCTCTCTCTCTCTCTCTCTCTCTCTCTCTCTCTCTCTCTCTCTCTCTCTCTCTCTCCGACTTTCTCTCTCTTACTCCCCTCTTCCTCTGGATGCTCCCTCCATCACTCTAAAAGCAGATGGAGCTGGAGCTGGTCCAGCTTGAAATAGATGCGGCGGGCCTTCTGAATTTTTCTCACCCTGGCTGAATTAATTCCCAGGCCGCATTTCCCCGTCACTCGTTGTGTCAGAGCTTCGGAAGTGAGTGCCAAGAGCTGGCCTGCCGTCAAGGACGACCTTACCTTGTTATTGTTATTATTGTTGCTAAAGAGTTGCTTACCTCATGGTTTTGCCCATCACAATTCACATAGCTTGCACTTTTAACACATTTAAATGTTTATACAGCTAGAGAGTTTCACTGAAAAATTCTCTTTGTTCAAGGGTACAGCTGTTTCACCTCTTGAGTTTGCATTTGGCCCGAGGCCCAGTTTTAGGTCATGAGGTTTTGCCCCATATCTCAGGTGTCATATACTGTACCTGCTTCTGAAGGGAAATTTTAAATTTGGCAGTTATATGTCCAGTGAATTTTGTTACATTCAATTAAGTTCAGTACATTTGGGAATTAGGTCTAACTGTAGTAGTTAAAGCATAAAGGCTACAGATTGTATGTGGAAGAAGGGATTTCATGTCTGAAATAATACTGGAGAAGATTTTCACTTTACAGAATTTCTCAAAAGAGACTTGGGTCAAATCTTGGTGCATGTACAGAGGGTGCTGTCAATGCCTGTGCCATGTTGTGGAACTGGGGAAGCTATAAACTCCTTCAGGCAATATACTGGCATGCCATCAATACTGTCCACATGCCATCCTCCCCCCATGGAAAGATGAGCTCGCTCTTGTGTGTATCGGCAGCTGCTCATCTCCTCCACCCTCCCAGTGGTCTCTTATAAAAGCCTTAGCAGAGCTTGCCTGTGGGGGACCAGCTGCCACCCACGTCGCCCGCCAGCCACTCGCCATACGGGCAAGGCTGGCAGCGAGGTAGCTTTGGGCGGGGGCAAACACTGGCTCGACTTACATCACCCTACCCCACTATAGCCCTTAGCCCCAGCTGCCTGGGGCCACCTGCTGCTGAATTCTTGCCTCGTGTGAGAAGGAACCTGTCAGTGACAACACTGATCTGGCTCAGAGCAGGGAACAGATATCTTCTTCCATTCCTCACACTTGTCATTATTGTGGACAGGAGAGGAGAGAGGAGAATGATTCTTACTTGTGTTCTGTGTTACTCCTGACGAAGAAGGCACTTCATGTAGTGAACAAAGGTCAAACGTGTTGACTTTGTTTGGGATTTATTCATTCCAGATTCAGGTCTTGTGTGCCTGTGGCTCTTTACTAGCCCATGATTGGTGAGGATATTGCGCCACAGGACCAGCTTCATGTGTGCTTTTGAGAACATTCTGAAAGCAGTCCTGTGTGATTGTTGGCCACATAGCTTTCCCTCATTTGGTGGAAGGCAGAAAACGTTAGCATGCATAGAAAACATGCGTACTGCATCTTACCCTAGAGTTCTCTTCCCAGTTCATCTCTTCTCAGTCTTAGTCTCTCTCCCTTACACACATCCCTTTCAATCACTTTCTCCCATCCTACAGGTTTTGCTCCACTGCTTTTTGTGTGCTGTCTCGTTCTTCATTCATTCACTCTCTCTGCAGACACCAGGGTTAGTTTTCCTGCCACCCCAACAGCAAATTCCATTCTCCTTTGTGAATAGCTCCTAAAATAGCATCTGACACTTTATTGCTACCTTTGACCAGGGACGCTGTAGGATTATGGGGGTTACTTTTGTACCACGCCCTAGGCTAGGGGACCCAGGCAGTGCGCACAGATTGTATCATTAGAATTTAATAAGGGTTAGCATTAGAAAAGTTTTGTGCTGGGTGCTCTCCTGCAGTGTTGTATAAAGTACCTGAGAACCACACTTAAAAAGTCAAAGTCACCCATTGTAATATTACTTAAATGAAAGTATGACAGTATCTGTTATTGACTATACTTAAGTATCAAGTCATCACATTGGGAAATAATTTTTGCTGTGCCCAATGCTGGGTAGCAGTGCTCTTCTCCATTTCCAATTGATGTTCATCAACTGTTAACTTTAATTAGCCCTAGTTTGTGCTCAGGTTTGTGATTGCTGTAATGAACAATGTGCACAGCGATAATGACTGTGGAATTTAGATTTTTGTGTTTTAGTCACCCTGACATACCAAACCATAGACAATCTGTATATTGCTACTGTGCCATGTTATGTTTAGAAAAACACAGATTATCTCACAAGCAAGTTGAACAGGCTTTTGTAATTTAAACAGCTAATTAACTTTATGCAGTTCTAAAGAAAATATTAACTGTAATCTATTGAAGTTCATTTAAATGTTTTACAATAAAAAAATCAATGCCAAAATTTCAGTGCTTTTTGGCAAGCACAGGAGGCACTTATGCAAAATGATGAATCCTTCACACAAAAAAGAGAACATCTTGGAGATATGGCCAGGGATGATCTGACTCGTTTAAAGTAGGAGGTGTTGCTGAAGTTATGCTAGCAGACGTACAGTAGCAGGTGTTGGGGCAGCATCACTGCTGCTGGAGGAAGATGCTGCTGTTTCTTCTGCTCTTCTGACCTGCCGAGCTTGTTACATGGAACTGACACATTGGAAACTGAAACTTTGTGAGCCTGTTCTTTTTCTTTTCTTTTCTTTTCTTTCTTGTATTAACGAAAATGTCAAGTGAGAAATGTGTTGGAGTAAAAGCATACATTTAATTTAAGAAAAGTAGTGGAGTAAAAGTCAACAGAAATTGAAAAACTTAAGTAAAGTACAGATACTCCCCAAAAATACATAGGTACTTCTAACAAAGTACTATTAGTTCATTACATTACACCGCTGCTGTCCGGTATAATGGCACTCCTGGCTGTGGCTAATGTGCTGTACAATATTTGTTTTCAGTTATCAAGATTTCACTAATGTACAGTTCGTGGTGTGTTTGCTTTCCCCACCCATCACTCTGATCAGGCCTATGTTGGTTCTTCATGATTCTTCATCACAGACATTACAGTCACTTGTCATTATGCCTAAAAACACTGATGCCACAGACAAGTCAGATATTAAGACCACCTGTCAGAAAGGCGGACACATTCCAAATTCCCTCTGCCTGCTGTGCTTTTTTCTCACGATGTGTACCCTTCAAGATTTTTGGTTTGAGTGGGTGGTGCTTTCATCTAATGCTGGGAATTGCAGGAAAAATCCAGCTCACTTGTCATGGATCTCACTGTCCTGACATGGACTGCAAATGCTCCCTCTTGTTCTCTTCGACTTCTAATTTGCACCTGTCCCAACACATCACGTCCCTTCCGCACTGTCTCTCGTCTTTGGAGCGGACCCCCGCCTTTGTTGGAGTGCCAGCGCAGTGCCTTTTGGTCTCTACCCACACCACCTGTTTTCACCAGACAACACGGCCGTCTACAGCTGCTCTCGCTGTCGTAGTCATGGTAAGAATACCAAGCTTCCCCACCAGCAAGCTGGCTTGTGAGCTTTGCTCTGGACTTTTCGGTACATTCCAGGATGTTGGAATTCCACAGGGCTGACAGCTGGAAGATGTGGAAAGGGAGAAGAGGCGCCTTTGAGACCTCCGTCTTTCATCACAGTGCCAGGCAGGGACAGTGGATCGCCTCAGATATTTTATACATCTGTAGAGTTCTGACCCGATCTCGTCAGGCGGAGGCAAGAAGAAGACGGTCTCAGCTGCTTCACCATAGTGCAGCGACACCTGCTCTTACTAAGGGATAAGAAGGTGCCAATTGCTATTTTTGATTCCTAAATTTTTGAGATCTTTGAGTGGACCCTCTTAGCGCTGCCATAGTTGGACCCATACCCTCTGGATTAGTCCTAGATACAGATATGGTTTTATTGTCAGTTTTGCAAGCCTTATATTATTATAGGTATATTTTGCATATGTATGACAGTCGTCAGTATTCCCTAAAAGAGGTCATTCTGAAGTACCTTCAGGATAGATTGTAGGACTTCTCATATACGATGTGCAGCTTTGGAGCACTGTCAGATTTGTACAGTACTTGAAATAATATGAGACAATTAACAAGTTTTATTTACATTAGCCATGCTTTGATCCTGCAAGGGTTTTAATGCTTAAACAGTCTACGGGTGGGCTTTCATTATAAAGCATCAGTGTCCATTTGGACCATATGTCTCTGGCCCCACTTCTGGCACTTTACAAAACATCATAGGCCACAAGACATTTCATGCTGCTGTGTACAGTAGTTGTAAACTTTTAAAGTGCTTGATAGTTTGAATTAGCCAACAGTCAAATATGGCCATTGTGGTGAGGCAGCTTATCTTCTGCTCAACAGTAGTTGATGCAGAGAGAGACATGGCTGTGTTTTGCTGCTGGCCATTGGCCCAGCACCTCAGTGCAAGCTGGGGTCTTACTGAAACTAACCTGCTGCCCCCTGCTGTAGACCCCAGTTATCACAGTGTGTGGCTACAGCAGGTGTTACTGTTTGGAGGGTGATGAGGAAGGGGTATCTGGGTGACAGTAATGGATGAAGTGTCTGGCTGCCTCTGGCAGACATTTCCTCGCCATCTGCATCTTATATATATTTTTTTTTGTAAGGGGGGGGGGTGTGTTGAGGGGCATATCTGCAAATCCCATCCCTCTGGTGTGTGAATGGAACAGATTTGTGTTCTGCCACTGGCCACCAAAATAAACCTCCACCAGGCAGTTCATTCTAATCACTGGGTTGTAACCTCAATCTCCAGGCTGCCCCATGGCTATGTTGTTGGTTCCAGTTCAGACCATTAACTAGAATTTTACTTTCAAAGACTGAAACAGACAGGTTTTGCTAACCTAACAGGATTACTATTTCTGCAAATTCAAACAATACATTCAGTAATTCTGTCTCATGTAAGACAGGAAGAAATGGCTTTCTATTATTCATTTATTTGCTCATTTATTGTGTAATTTGTGTACTTAATTTCATGTAACTTTTTTGACAACCTGCCAGACTATAGCTGGGATAAGACAAAAAACAGAACCAGAAAACAAAAGATGTTGCTGCCACTCTATTTATTGTTTCTCTGAGCTATTGTAATTATGCTGCCCAGTTTCATGGGTTTATGGTATTTTAGGGAGATCTTATTTCTTTGAGGTTATATGTTGGACCTTTCACCATGGAGATCAGTGGATGGAGAAGGTTGGAGATAAAGACTGGGCTATAACATTAAACTCAAGGGCTTGTAAAACAGGACAGTGCTCATCCTTGTTACAGTTAATGTACAGTGCTCTTTAATAGAGTGCAGCCACTGAATGAGTGTGCACTGAAATCACACCCTGGTGCCTGAATTCAAAGCTCCCACAAAAACAAACTGACTCAATTTCACATGAGCATAACAATGAGAGCATTTCACTTTTGTTGGGGGAAGAAAACAGACACAATTCAGTATGAATGCTATTATCACTATCACAAGTGTGTGTCAGTGTGGTTGTCTGAGAAAACAGTAAATCTGAGTGGTAAGTAATTAATCACTCAACACCAAATACATTAGTAAAGCCAGAAAGATGCTGAGCAGTACACTTGTTCAGTTGTCCTTCACCTGAGCCTCACTGTAATACATGCTGGACAGCAGCTATATGGAGCAGGCAATAGCACTTTCACTGAAAAAATGTGTTGTATTACATGATGGGCAGATTGTGTGGGATTAGAGCCATGGCAAAACAAGAGAAACATGAAAGCTTGTGTGTGTGTGTGTGTGTGTGTGTGTGTGTGTGCGTGTGTGTACATGCATTTATGTTTAAATCTGAATTTAGGGTGAAGCAGGGGATGATGGAGAGAGCCATTGTGAAGTGACCCTATGAAGTCGAGGAGAGAAGGAGAAAGTGCACATCCCAGTTCATCTAGACACACTAACATCTGTGTTTGGATGCTTGTGCACATACTAGTGTTTGCAGTGTGTGATGCGTAAGTGGGAAGGACCATGATTTTAAACAGTCCTTTAAATAGAAATGACTATCAGCTGACAGGTGAGTAAAGGCAAAAAGGAAAGCTTGAATGCTGGTAAGGTGGATTTTTCTTAAAAATCCTGTGGACACCTGAACCCTGCATATTGTGGTTTTATGATATCTGAGCTGCCTACCATTCTCTGCCTGTCTTTTTGGTTTTCATTCCTACCATTCTCTGCCTGTTTCTTTGGTTACTGTTCCTGTCATGTCTCGTCTGTTTATTTGCCTTATGTTTCTTTTACGCTGGCATGGTGGTTAGCCCTGTCACCTCGCGCTTTTGGGACCAGGGCTTGATACTCGCCTCAGGTCTGTGTGCGTGGAGTTTGCCTGTTGTCCCTGTACTTGGCGGGCTTTCTCCGGTTTCTCTGGTTTCCTCTCTTTGTCCAAAGACATGTTTGTGTTTTAGGCTGACTGGCATTTCCATATGGCCCACAGTGTGCATGCGTATGCCCTGCAATGGGTAAATGAATGAATTGTCAATGTATTATTGTTTTCTGGCTGAGGTGCAGCCTCTTTGGAAGATATTCTAGTGGAGCACATTCATGTTTACCTTGTTTGTTGGTCCCAATGAGGTCGGCAATAGGTCTAACCTAAAACCTTGTAAAATTATTCATTGATGAGCAGGAAATCCATCCATTGAGTTGGTTTTCTCTTGCTATTTTCTTTTTTTATTATTTTTTAGGCTTTATATTGCCAATAATATGTCTATTCATTGTTATTTCTCATTATCAGAAATATGTACTTTGTAAATGGATTGGCACTTACAGTAATCATTACTGGCTTGTCCTCTATTCCAGAGATGGTACTTTTTTGATGTTTTAATGTAGCTAAAAGCCAGTATAAAGATATTTATAAAAGCCTTTCTCTGGATCCATTAAGGAGCAGTAGGGAGGGAGCAGGTGTGTGTGGTGCAGAGGGGAGCATGTAACGGGCACGCCATGGAGCAGCCAGCCGCCACTGTGAGGTTTGGGAAGGAAGCAGAGAAATGAGGGTAAAAGGGGGGCAAAAATGGTTAAAAATGGTGGGGAGGGAGTTGGTTCACCTGGGTGACTGAGAATTTTCATCAACATAAAGAGGGGGTTGGTTAATTCAGATAGCTGGATTGTGCTGTGGGACCATGTGTGCTTTCACAGGACTCTAAGGACAGCTGCCTGGGTGGGGCGAAAACCAATGTAACACCCCTTTTGTCACCAAAGAACTGAAACAAAATTACATACTTAGGAGAGTACATCTGTAGTTCATTTTAAAAACATGGCCTCAGAAATGATTGACAAAACCATCCCTAATTAAATCTTCTAATTGTATTTAATCTCTGTAGCTACAAAAGGTGAATACAGCAATTAGGCTGTTGCAGTGATTGTCTTTCTAAAGAATAACTCGTCACTCGCCTCCAACATGTTCCCTAATATCTTCTCAGCATTCAGGAGCCCCTACACCCATAACCTATGTTCCCCCTACCTGAGGTGTCTACCTGCATCCTTCTTGTTTATTATTTTATTTAGAACCCCTCCCCAAAGTTTTTTTGTGTTTGTTTCTTTCATTACATCCCACCCATAAGACTCCTTCATGCTGGTTTTCTATATCTTTATCATACAGAAGTGTATTCCTCCCTATCCAATTTGGCCAACTCTGTTTGTTTACTGTCTCCCAGAGATCCTGACATCCCTCTCATTCTCTGTTTTCACCTTGAATTCCACATCTGATGTTGTGTATATTTCTTTTTTCTCCAACTACTCACTCTCCCCTCCCATCGCCTCCACCTCTTCCATCTCTGTTCCAAAGCAACTGGGAAATTAAAACCTGTTGTGTGATCAAAGCTAAGGATTTATCTGGGATTATTATTGGTCAGAAAGGAGTGTAAGGGTGATTGGGATGTAATGTTGAAGGATGGTGTCAGGTCGTAGTGGCATTAAGTGGTGCTTGGGTGTTGGGTGGTGGTGCTGGGCCTGGGTGTTGAGCTGTAAGCAAGTTACAGTCAGAATGTGCTCTTTCTGTTTCTTGAGAAGATTCAGCAAGAGTTTGTGTGAAGAAAAATACATTGATGAGCCAAAACATTATAACACTTTAAGTGAACTACATTGATTCCTCGTAACAACCATGTCATTGAAGGTTTGGAATATGTTATACAGCAGGTTAATAGCTGGTTCTCATAGTAGATTAATTGGATGCGTGAGAAATGTACAAACATAAAGACCTGAGCAAATGGATCATTGTATCTAAGTAACGGCAAGGCTCTCTGTAGGATGCTCTCAAACAGCAGTGGTGAGTTCTTACTGACAGAGGTCCAAGGAGGGACAAACCATGAACTAGAAACAAGGTGTTGGGCACTCAAGGCTCATTGATGTACTAGGACAACAGAAGCTATCCTGTCTGGTCCAAACTGACAGAAGTGCTACTGTTGAAGAAGTTACAGACAATTGTAATGATGGTTACAAGAGTAATTTTTCACAACGCACAGCGCAGCTCTCTCTGCTACGTATGGGACTAGATTACAGCAGAGGGATCAGAAAGCCCATGATGACACCTGTACACTGTCAAAAATGCCTACAATGGGACATGGGAGATTCCAAACATGGCTCCAGGATTCACTGCGTGAAGAGTACAAGCTGGTGGAGGAGGTATGATGCTCTTGGCAATATTTTGCTGGGAAACCTTAGGTCTAGCCAGTCATGCTAATGTCAGAGCTGGAGTTGTATTTGCTTTGTGCTAAATTAGCAGGGTGACAAACCTACTACTCACTTTGAAGTTATATTTAACTTCAAACAGAAAACCCACAAATGTTATCCTTGTCAATTCTATGTTCTCAGCAGTGATTTGGGGCCTGGGATATTCAGAGGGTTCCACAGATATCCCAGTAATATTTTACTGCATGGTTTTCTGACATTGTACATGATTTTTCTCCTTTTGCTACTGTTTTCTTTTTCCCCTTTCAAAAAAGCAGGCATAAATAAAATCAGCTTGATATTCACTGAAGAGGTTTTGACGGTTTCACAAAGTCTGAAAAAGCCCAGGACGTTCTAATAAATATAAAGCTGCTTTTTAATAATTAAAGCCGACTTTGGAAGAAAACATTTTTCAGTGAACATACAGGAGACAAGCAGCTTTGATAAGAGGTGTGATGTCTTTCAAAGCCTTGGAAATGTCTCCTAGAATGACTAACATTTTCAAAGTTTGTCAGACAGGGTTTGATGTGAAAATGAGGGGATAGGTTTAACGCTATCCTACGTGTGTTTTAGGGTGACTGTTTTTCGGGTGACCTCTTCACACAGTACTGGTAGTCTGTCGGTGTTGCTCATTCTTTTGTGATCCTTTGGTCATTTTCCAGTGGCGTCTTTCCTGCTACTTTTTCTATGTTTTCTCCTCTGACTTTCCAGTTTGTCTCCCCTGTTTCTGTAGAATGATAAACATAAAAACCATTGTAGTTCTTAACTCGAAATTCTGTTAATATTTTTATACAACACAGGTGCAGTGTTACTTGCTGAAACTTAACTAAGTTCTGTAAAATCTTTGCTTTTATAGATAGTGGCATGGACAACAAAATGTCATGAATTCTGAAAAAGAATTGCATTTATACAATTTCATATGAATTGCCGTATGGTCTGAATAAAATCAAACAGCTAAAAGAAAGAACTGCTAATATTGGAAAACACTGGAATTTGACAGCTGATGGATGGTGATTGACAGACTGGTGTGACAGGCAGGTGTTATGGTGACAGCGGTGCCTTCACGCTCAGATGTGAGAGGCCACCATAGGAGCTAGTAGCACTGCAGAGGTGGCGTGTGCATTGATGTGTGAGTGGCAGCGCCAGGGTCATGAAGGGCTAAATCAGAGTGCTGGAAGGGAAGTGCACATCAGCATCATAATGGCTGGGGGGAGGCTGCAGAGCCCAGTGAGTGGTGCTAGGCAAAGCTGGCCAAACCCCCTTACAGATTTCCTCAGATCATCCCCACAAAGGCTACTGACAAGGTCATGTTTAAAGTCCAGTTGCTCGGTGCAGCATGCGGGATGCGACGGAGATGGCTTCTCTATTTGTCATTGGTTGGATGGCTGTCACTCTGGCCTGCTAGCAGGGGCAGCTTTGAGTGTCACTCCTTACACTAACATACTTGGCAATAATGCTCAGGGCTGTGTGGGGAAAGAAAAGAGTGAAGTGTGGAGGGAGACGTGAGGAGGCAGGCAGGAAGAGGTCCTAGAAGAAGGACACTGCAGAGGTCACCTCATAGGAAATATGAATGTCCGTATCAGAGTGAATGAGGGATTTATGGGAGGCACTGTGGCAGCAGCTCACTCTGCACCTGTTCGTTTACATGTTTGTCTGTGTAAAATGTACCTGTGCTACCTTTGTGTCCTTTTACCTGAGTGTGCATTGAGGAATGGGGACTGTGTGTGCTTGTGTGTTGAGTACCATGATAGAGATGACTGGGGCTAGAGATAAGGGAGGCAATGCAGCAATTTTTTTTTTGAGTTGGGGGATGGGGGAGTCAGGTCGACTCAGCTGTGCAGCCAGGTAAAGGGCTGGTTTTTTAGTACCTTCATCCAGCCTCACATGGTAAAACTGGGCTTTCAGGAGACCACTGCTGTCAGGATAATGGTTTTTATTGTCTTGAGGTCGTCCCACAGAGGCACTAAATAGATCCTCACAGCCCTCCTTCTCGGCTTGGTTACTCTGAGAGCTATTGTTACCTCCACATTCCACTTCCACTAGCCAGACCTGTCACCATTAATATCTTCTGTCTTTTCTTCTCGGAAGCAGAGAAGTTCTTTTTTACCTTGTCCGTCCTCTTCTTATAAAACTCCTGGCCCTCCAGTACTACTTCCTAGCCCAAGAGCACCCCTCTGGTTATACACAAATGTGTGGTCTTAGAGATTAAGCAGGAAAATCTTGAAGCGCAAAAGATTGATGCATTGCATTTTCAGAGAGCAACTCTAGAGCATAGTTATAAAAGCAAGGTTTAAAAGCCTGCTTCTTTGGTGTTTTTAATAAGAAGGGACTGTAAATGCCTACTTACTGGGAAAAATTACTGCACAATACAGAGATATAGTCACTAAGAGCCACGGTGGCCAATAGGATGCCAATATCTTTTCAAATAGCTTTTCGTGCTTTTCATTAAATGTTTAGTTTCTAATATGATAGGAATGCTTTTTTCAGAAATTAAAAACGGGGGCAACAACAGTTGGCTTCTATGGTTTCGAGCAAGAGAGTTCTGTCGTTGCAGCGCTATGAATGCTATTTTCTTATTTGAACTGTCTGAACCAGATAAAGAGCTGGAGTTTAAACAAACCACATGATGTTGTCATGTTTTATTTTTTAACAGTGTTTATGTCCTGGGAGTTCTCTGAAAGACAGGAGACACATTATTGATTTCCAGGCGATACCAGCCCCCCCGTCCTGAAAACTGCCTGAGATTACATGAGAACAGCTGGAGTTGGCAGCAAGAAGGAGGCAAGGAGGGGGCATATGCCTTACATCTCTGTGGTCCTCACTAGTTGCCATTATTGACCACTGAATTTTAAGCTCTGGCCTTGTCCCCCTGCTTTCCAGGGGGAGCTTTGTGTAAACTTGCTTTTTCTGGGCCTTCCAGGCATCTCCACCTCATCCGCATTCCACTCGCGCCCAGTGTTGTGAAACGGCCGGTTCAGTGGGCCCACTCAGATGGAGTGTGGCAGCCTGGATTTCATTTGCTTAGCAAATTCAGAAACATAAATTGACTTGGATGGTTGATGATTGTTATTCTTTGTGCCATTTACACAGTTAAATATTTACTGAGGTGGCCCAGGACTCATTTGGTGCCAAAAGGCTGACAGCTCTGTGCATTTAGGTATGGTTTTAGGTCATTGGATTTCATTCTGGAAATGCACAGCTGGAGGTCCCTTGCACATTGATTTTGTCTATTGTTGGATTCGGATGTAACATAAGGTGATGTGTTTTTCACTTTCAAGAGTGAACCCCACCCTAGCAACACACCACCTCAACAATTTTTTAAATATTCATACCCAAACAAAACTAAAGGCTTGTCAAAGTTAATTGAAATCACTATTGTTGACCTATATAAAATTTGAAAATAAAATAAGGTTTTCAGTAAGCATATCGTGTTTGGGTGTGGGATGCTGGGGACAACTGATTAACATAGTGTTATGCCCCCACAGGATGGGGTGCAGCTCTCTTTTTGTTTTACCAAGGCCAGAAACACTAATAAAAAGTTTTGCTGGTACTGTGCCAAAGCATCCATGTCTGTTGTTACAGAAACACAAAAGCTATTTTCAGGAATGGAATACACTGTGGACCTAGAGGTGGATGGTGTGTGTGTGGGGGGGGGGCTGGAATTGATGTGCTGTTAAGAGCCTTTATTACTTTTTTATCAGGAACTAGAGGATAAGCTAGTGGTTGGAGAGTGGACAGAGAAGTGCTCGGCGGAGATACCGAATCCCTGAGCATCAGGTTGCCTCCATCAAAGCAGCAGGGCGTGGTGGGTGAGCAAGTCTAGTGGGCAAGTGAAAGGGGTGGGGGTGGGACTCATGACAATAGAAGGGTGAGAGGGGTGTGTGCAGCATCGGCTGTGCCCTGCGGTTAGATGTGTCAACTGTTTTTTTTTTTTTTTGTGGCCATCTAAAAGTTTGTAGTTGCACTGTGGGTAATTGGCCAAGAAAAGAGTGACTTGTTAAGTAACTAAACTCATAACTAAATTTGCCAGTAGTATATCTCTGGTGAACCTGTTATTGCGGTTTTGAGGAGAGTCTTTAACCACCATAGCTTTGCTAATCTTAATAGACAGGAGAAGTGCAATGTTGTGAGTGATGGCGGCCTCTGTGGACAGATGTACCAAACATAAAATATAACAGGAAGTCACATGGCACGAAGATGGAAGGTTGCTGCCCCAAGTGTGTCTCACCTGTGCTTCCTGGGCTTGTCACCATGTTGTCCGCCCAGCTAATGGAGATGAATGAGGGGTCAGAGAACGGCTCTCTGTATTGAAGATCGATACATCTGTGTGTGTGGGCATCACCTTGGCCTACCCAGACCGCACCAGGTGTCAGAACATCCAGGCAGTGATTAGTCTTCTCCAGAGGGCCTGATCGTCCTGCTGGAATGCAAAAACACCCTCATAAATCTCACTGGGATCAATGCAGCCCTGGGGGGGGGACACTGGTACCTTCCTGATACAGTGAATAAGATAGCAGATGGTTACCAAAACCACAGGTGGGCTGCAAATTTTTGGGGAAAATAGTGACTGTTGGGTCCACCTGGAAGAAGCCAGCATGAGAGCCAAGGCAGCGGTGTGCAGAAGCACCTTGTGAATGCACTTAGACAAACCTTTCACAAGGTTATCACTCATTACAGACATTGCAGCTGATTTGATAGTGACCAGCTGACTTGTCTTAGGGCAGTGTGGTGCTGTTGGACCCTGCTCCTGAGCAGGGCTGGACTGGTCCTGCCTTGAGCCACTCATTAACTATGTGGGGGCATGCATACCCTAGGCAGGCCCAACTATTTGTGCAGATGCAAATTAGAGCTTACTGGCCAGAGACCTCTGGCTTTAAAAAAGGGCTGTTGCTCTGCTAGGAGGTTCTTTTTCATACATATAGACAGGTGTGCTTAAATAGGAGTGAAATCTGCATTTACATGTATTCACACTTTCTTTCACTGACATGTACCTTTGAAAAAAGTCTGAGCCTGTCTCACTTTTTTCCATTTAAAACAATGTTATGCGATGACAACTGTAGCTTCAGATGGTGCATTATGTCTGTTAAACAGTACTGCTTAGGTAGACACTGTTTAACTGTCTTTCATACAACTGTTGAGAGCTTATTTTTGTGTTTGTAGGGGGGAGGGGGGGTATTTTTTATACACCGAAGCCAAACTCAATTCAGGCAAGATCTTATCACACAACACTTTTAAAAAGATTTTCTCCACTACTTCATGTAGTCTGATGTAACTGATATGAACTATCAGATAATCTGGTTTCAAAAACTGAATTTGCTAAAAAAAAAAAGTGTGAGTTTTCACTATGTCATTGTTACTGCTGAAACATAATGTTTACAATGCTAAGCAGTGACTTTGTATGTGTGCGCATTGTGACAAAGTATATTAATCTTTCGAAGTAATCTAGCGTTGCTGTGGCAAATCAGTGTGTATCAGCAGCAACTGTATGGCCCAGAATTCTGATCCACGATTATGGTCTGTATCAGTGATTCTGTGTAGGCATGCGTAATGAATGCATTCCACACACTTTCCGCTAGGCCAAGTAGGGACAATTTCACCAAAGTACGTTATGGGTAAAAATACTTTTTTTTTCATTGGTGTGGAACCTTCAATTTGTGGTTCAGCAAGGGAAATACTAGAGAGATAGTGAAGAAGTATGGCCATTATGGGAGAGATGGTTTGGAGCAGCTTGTCAGGCCTCTGCTTCTCGGCTCTTCTTAGCATATTCACCAGCTCACTTGTTGTTGGAGATTCAAATGGTGACATGCAAGGTGTGTAAGACTCAACATTGTATCCTTGTGTTTGGAGAGGCATCCTTGCAGTTGAATTCCTTACTTGTTCTCCTGGGTCACCATTGAGTTTAGGCTTTCTGAGTTTGCAGCAGTAACCTAGGATGTCTTTGACACAACCTTAATGTTTACTTTCTCAACCTACTTCCCCTGAAGAATATGAAATTCATGTTCACCATATACCTGACTCCTAATTGCTTTTAAAAAGCAGGCCTTAAGACAGTGTTAAAGCTGGCTGGAAAGGTCTGCGGTCTGATCGTTTGCCTTATTTCATTCTGCTGTTTCACTTTTCACTACTATGACTTGATTCGGTCCTATTTAAAACTATGTATTTTCTCTGTCTCAGAATTATTCTGTTGAAGAATTGGCTTGACTCATTGCCTTGTATTCTACAGGGTGACCATCTTGTAGCTCAGCAGCCTGGAGAAATGTGCATTTCTTTAGTTTGTGCATTAACAATAAACACTAGTGATGCAGAGATCCAGACATAGAAATGACATCTCAAATTCCTAAGGCAGCCACAGTGCAACCTGCAGGTATCCAAGCAATAAATGAACAGTGAAGAAAGAGGGACGGAGAGAGAAGGGAGATGCAGAGGCTGTATGAGATGGATGCCAGGAGCCAGGTTAACGGTTCCCTGCAGATTCCCTGCAGCAGGCCCACGCTAACCAGGGCAGACAGGTAGGGACCCAGGGAGATCAACAAGCGGACGTGTTAAAGCGCAGCCTGCAGCCCCTGAGTCACTACGCTGTCACAGAAGGAGAGTCAACTGTCCTGTTGTCTCTGATTAGTTTGCAGCAAGCTCGCGTCTCTGGGAAAAGCTGAGTGATTTTTCAATGTAAAGAAGGTTCATGTAGCTTAAGGGTATGTGACAGCAGCTTTTGGAGAGAAAGTCTGTCCTCAGCTGTATGCGCAGTGAGTTGTGCTGCAACAATAGGAAAAATAAGATGGTGAAGAATGACGGCAAACCTTCTGCATGTCTCTGATCTTAGCTTAGTGCATCATGCTGTTTTGTTGTCTGCAACTCTTAAGTGACTCCCTTCCTACATTCTGCAGCTTTGCCGACAGAAGCCCTTGTGGGTAATCTACTTCTATACATGGACGGGAAGCGGACAGTGTGTGTGTAGTTTATGCTCTGGTATAATTAGCTTGGTGGGGAGCGAGCATAAGCGGAGGCTGACTCTTTCTGTGGTAGACCATGTATCGTCTCCGTTCAGGCCATGCTAAGTGATAGATTTGGTTGGTCTACCAGCTTTGTCATGTACGTTTGCAGAAAGATACTCTGTTAAAAGACATTCTGGATATTACAGGATATGATATTCCAGAGGAATGCTTTGTGTTTTCCTTGCATTCAAGAGCCATTAAGCTCACTGGTTTTAGTGAAATCCTGAGTTTTAACGGGTTTGAAATCCATCTGGATTTCCCTACGTTTGACTTTGCACTCTTTTTTTCTTGTTTTGTTTTGGTCTGTGTAATTCTATTGATTATAATCATGTTACTAGGGTGGGTAAACAGATTTATGGCCTCCAAACACTGCTGAGAAAAATCAAACTTCATTAACCCTCAAACATTGGGGGGCATGCAGCGAAGAAGGCTGAGAATTAGTCACACCAACACAGGGACAGGAAGTAGGCTTCTCTTAGGTGTTAATTGTGAAGAAGGGGAAAGGCACACAGGGGCAGGGACAGGAAGCAGTCTTCACTTGGGTATTAATTTTGAAGAAGGGGAAAAGCACACAGGTACAGGAAGCAGTCTTCTCTTGGGTGCTAATTGTGAAGGAGAGGAAAAGCGCACAGTGACAGGAAGCAGTCTTGTTCAGGGTATTAATTGTGAAGGAGGGGAAAGGCACATAGGGACAGGAAACAGTGTTTTCCAGGTAGTTAAACTGAGAAAGAGAATTGGACACAACACACCTCCTCTGTGTTAACTTGAGCTGTAGCATTATGTTGTTGCATAGAGGTTTTCTGACAGCTTACATGAAGACCACCACAGTCTATTCAAGCAGCATTTTCCTTGGAGCTGGCAAAATGTGGGTTTCTCTGAATGAAAAACAAAAACGATAATGCAGCATTTTGTCAGCCAAGTTCAATTTAGCTTTGTGATTTTAGCCACACAGAACACAAAATATCTACTAATGGCTTAATTTCTTGATGGTTCACTCTGCGCCAGAGAGGATTAAAACACTCCTGTGTGGGTCTTCTGAAAAAAGAAGACTTCTTTCTTTTGCTTTCTGCAAGATATAGATATCTGGATAGCTGCACTGGTTGAATTTAAATTGAAAAAATATTATTAAATTACCTAAATTAGAAAGTTGATTAGTGTGCTCTATTAGCCATTAATCTCCACTACTGACAAAGAACAATACTTGAAGATGTTCAGAACATAACAGTTACCCTCGCTGCTGCGGGTTAAAGACAAGCTGTTCTTGTTATTAAAACCAATTTAAAATGTCAAAAATAAATTTTGAAAAAGGCAAAAAAAAAAAAAATCAGTTTTAATGGTCATCGCCACCTTCTCCAGTGGCCACAGTTGGAAACTCCCCTTTGGATGATGGTAAGTGCCCAGAAATGACTTTCCTGTCATCATTTGCGGTGCAGCATGGGCCACACTTGCCCTTGAGTCCAGACATATAATTCCAGGAACACATTGGTGGTGACGTGGCCTTTGGCTTTTCTGCCTTGGAGCACCAGGCTCACTTGAATTCATTGTGGACGTCTTCACACCCGCCAAGCCTCTTTCCTCAAAATCTCAAAGGACTCCAGACATAAACAACCTTGAAGCCTCTTGGTAAACAAAAAGCAGGATAATGGCATCATTACGCATAAACGTTGGAATTGTAAACACAGAGTCAAACAGCTGTTTGCAGTCAGTCTGTGGGCCTCTCATCTAGTGCGGTAAACAAAAGCTTCCATCTGGAACTGCTCTGGGTTTGCCTAAAGTCCCTGCTTCTGTTTATGCTCAGATAAATTGTCTTTCTAGGGCTATCACACAGGCTTCTGTAGACCACATAGATGAATGAAAAAGGTTGCATTTTTTTAGCTGTTTTGGAATATAGCTGTGGTTTTTTTACATCAGACAAATGCCAGAATAATAGGGGATGATGGTTTTAAGTTCTCACTCCTGATGACAGTGGGGTCAGAAAACAGGTGACACTGCTTTGCCTTTTTCAGGTGCATTATGGCAGTGATCGATGAGGCCTATGGCCTTGTCACCTCCCTATTAACAGTCTCTCAGGAACATACAGAAATGAAGTTAGAATAAAGTTAGTGATTATGCAGTTTATACATTCCTGGTGGGATTCCTAAAATGTTCCCTATTCTGAGTAATAGTACTGAGACTACGCTATTTGTCATCACAGAAATTAATTTTCATTATATTAATCACAACAATAATGGAAATTACTTATACTGGGTACATGCCGGAGGAATATTAACCTGTGAGCAGAGCCGTGTATTTAGAATACTTGTGTATTTTCCTGTCACATTATTTTTCCTCTGTTGAATTCCTTTCCTGCTCCCAGCATTCTCTGTCCTCCTCTGACACTTCTTAACACACACCCAAGGACCAATGATGCCACTTCCCGGCTTTTTCACACCGCTAATGAATGTGATCTAATGCATCTCAGCTGTTAATGTGTTTGGTTATGACAGAAGCCTGGGCTCTAAAAGCTACATGTCCAGCAGTTGAAAGTTGGGGTAATTTTAAACTGCTGTTCACCATACTTTTTATAGCAGTTGGAGTTACATTCGTTTGCTAGACAACCTTTTTCCTTCTTGAATAGAGAACTGAAGCTCTTTATTATCATTGAGTACATATACATGTTACAAGAAAACAGGTTCATTTAACCCATCTCCTGGATAAGCAATGAGCAGGTATGATTCAGTGCCCACAGAGCCAGCACACACAAGGTGGCTGGGACAGGATTTGAACCAGGAGACTTCTGTATCCCAGCCAGCTGCACTGCCTTTTTTGCCACAGGCCACTTTGAAAGAAAGCTAACTCCCTCCTGCTGAGATAAGGCATGATTTATGCACATGTTTATCCATATCTTGTTCTTGTTCAGCATCTTAAAGATGGGCAGAGTGTTGAAAAGAAAAGGAAGAAGTAAAATAACACGCTAATTATGCGTGCAACCATCACAGCATGGCCAAAAAGCACGAGATATTAATCCCCCTAAGTGACTTGTGTGAGGACTGACACATGGAACAGGTTGTTATTCATTGCAGTGGTCACAGCTTCATCTGTTCCTGCGTTTTACTGTCATTACTGTCACCACTATTACAAGGCAGCCCTGCTGCCTGCCCTTGCTTTCATCTTGTGTTGCCGTGGAGATGGTCACCAAGGTCACAACAGGTGTCACTGCCTTTTGCTGCCTATTTGTTTTGTGGCAGAGAGTTTCCAGATTTGTATGGCCTGGAGAATTTGCATTATACCCCCCCACATGCTGATAATGTGGATTCAGACATGGACTCTTGGTAAATCCACACTTCACCTTAGTGTCAGGTTTTCAGGAAAAATTTGATCCCCTGCTTCCCAGACTGAACAGCGACAGCGCAGTAAATGTTTCACATCCATTTTTACTTGGAAAGTTAAAAAAAAAAATAAAAATCCCCTCACCACACATCCGTAATTGGTCTGTGCAGCAGGCATAATTGTGGGTTTTAAAAAAAGAACTGGATTAGTCTTGGCATGATGTGTGGAGGTCTGACTGGTGGAATCGGCAGCACAAAGATCTGCAAGGGAACACAGTACAGGCGATGCTCAGAATATTAAAAGGGATGCTCAGAATACACTTTTTAACAACAAGGCCAGCACTGAAAGGGGGAAAAATAATAAGGGATTAAGCTTGAATTGTCCAGACATATTTTGTCAGCAGAATGGTAGGTATGAAAGACTTGTCTTACAAAAAAGGTGCTCTCTGGGAAAGGGAAAATAACAACATGTCTTCCACTCTTCCACACGCTGGTGCTTCCATCTTTATCGACATGCAATCCTGCTCAGTCATGTATCATAGTGTCACATGAGCTCCAAAAGTATCCACCTAATTTTGCATGTGTTCCTGTGTCAGTTCTGGGTAAATGGCAATACGGACCCTAACAATGTGCTCTTGATACACTTTGCCTGGCAGCATAATGTCACCTGAACTTGGACAGGCAAACCAGGTGGCAGATTACGAGGTGCTTCTCTGAAAATCTCACACTCTTGATCCAAAAGCAGACCAAGGCTGACAAACGTGTGCTTGCTCTTCACAATGCAAGAGCATTCAGATGGACCCCATCTAAGCCTGGTGTCTGGACACCTCTTGGACCGAGGCAAATAAATCATTCTTTCTTGTCCTTAAATGACAAGGTGGCGCAGTGAGAGACTATTCATTAATTCTGATGGAACAGTTGTGAGCATTGGAAGATGGCTTTACTGCAGCTGAAGGCAACTTTTTAAAAGTGAAAAGATTAAAAAGTTTGTATGAAGTATTGTGCACACACAATTGCAAGGTGATAATCTTCCTTCCCACCTTCACACCTTCTCAGGCAGCAATTCATATTTTCCATCAGCCTCGTTCAGGTGCTACTGTAAACTCACATTCCTTCTCGGTTTGGTTTTAAACCAACCATGTGTTGTAAAAGAACCTGCGGAGACTCTGGTCTTTTTTTGATTTTGAGCAACACATTCTTATGAAAATAATAATAATTCATCAGACAAAGCTTGACTTAAGTGGCCTGGATATGCCTGTGAACAGGACATGTCTGTGAACAGTGTTTCTTACCCGGGTTAACAGAATGCTTTACTTTGAGTGTCCTCTTACAAACCAGATGTAAAAATACAGTTAACTTAAATGTCCATAACAGAGCAGATTGGGGAGGTGGCCTTCCTCACTGACGTTACCTAGGAACACTGGGATGTACGTATGCTGCTTTACCTGCAGCAGGTGTTGAGACTTTCTGCTGTCCTGCCTGGCAGGGAATGTGTTCAGCATGCTTTCTTTATGGACAGCCCTGGTTTTATTTCACAGTTGTTTTGGAAAGTACAGTACAAATTCTTTTACAGCTATACATCTTATACGGCAGTGGGACCATGGAGCTGACCTGATGCAGGTACCTAGAGGCACCAGTCACTTTGTGGCAGACACAGGGAGGACACATAACTGACCTGACACTGTCGTGACGCTCATCACGAGTTATTCCTGCCATCACTCATGGCGAACAACACTCAGTGCTCCCTGACACAGCCACCTGAGGGCTTTGCTTAGACATCCAGTCCCTGCCTTTCAGGAGATGGTCAGGCGTTTGAATTATGGACAGTGTGTCCCTTTGTTGCGTTTGTTGTATAACCTGCACATTAAGGTATCCTAGGACTGATGTGTTTCTATGTGTACAGCAGCTCTTTCCTGAAGACCTCATATCATCAGCCTAGGGGGCAAGGGCTTAGAGAAATCTCCTGACCAAAAGCTGCTCTCGGAGAGTGGGACCTCCATGGTTATTTGCATGTGCAAGGCAAGAGTTTACACCATCTACTCAAACACCCTATAGTACAGTAGTCTGGTACTGCAGGTTTTAATTCAAATTCAAGGCAGTCTCACATGTGCAAAAGGCTGCCCCTAATTCTGGGCTTTACACAGTTAGAGTTACCACTGGTGCCTTCCTCTTCTTTTCTGTCTGACCTCGCCATGATTCTTCTTGACCTTTTCTGGCAGCCATGAGTACTGAGGGCCTTTTGACGCTCTCTCTGCTCCAGGCGGTATCTCTGATGCAGGCAACACCTCTCCAACCTTCTCACTGAGCTTTTGCATTTGTTCTTTTATGTGTTTAACAGAGAGACAAAATAATGTTTTAAACATCTTAAAAAAGACGTGGATTTGAAACATTTTTGCAATACGATGTGCTAATTGTCTGCTATGAAAGCAGTCTTAATAGTAACTGTGCTGTTATGGAGAAATAATGCTAACCTTCGGCCCTTTATATGCTTTCAAGTATTTTCTTAGGATTACAGTTGAATGTATTGCGCTTAAAAGAGTGTCTCAGGTGGTTGATTATATGAAAATGTACACATACTTGAAATCATCACATGTATCAAATGATACATAAGCTGAGCTCTAGTAATGAAATTTCTGTTCTGATGTGTGTGTCTGTGTGTGTGTGTGTATATATATATATATAAATATCAAAGAAGATTTTGTAGACACATAAAATAATGACGAGAGGGGACATCAATACTGATTTTGTTTAGTTTATTTTATGCAACCAAAAACAACATCTGAACTCACCAAGACCAACTGTTCGCAATCAAACTATTTTTTGAAGCAAAAAAAAAAAAAAAAAACGTAAAAAAAAAACATCCAGGTCATTAACGATAATTTGTAGTACTGTTTCTATAGACTTCACTGGCAATTGAAAGTAACAGCAGTAACAGCAGTAGTAATTAGTGCAAAATTATCAATATAAAATATGTTGAAATCAAATGCAAATTTCACATTAGAAGCAGTTTTATTGTCTTTGAGTACATGTAAATATTATGATGAAATTTGTTCTCTGCATTTAACTTATGGTGGCACAGTGGCATGGTGGTTAGCATTGTCGCCTTGCACCTCCAGGCCTGGGGTTCAATTAATACCTTGGTTCTGTGTGTGTGGAGTTTGCATGTTTTCCTTGTGCTTCGTGGGTGTTCTCTGGTTTCCTCCCACAGTCCAACGACATGCAGGTTAGGTTGATTGGTGTGTACCGTGTGGTGGGTTTGTGCCCTGCCCTGGATGTCCCCTGTCCTGTGCCCTAAATGTTCTGGGATGGGCTCCAGGCTTCCCTGCGACCCTTACCAGGAATAAGTGGTATAGAAGATGACTGACTGACTGACACTTGATAGCAGTGGGCAGCCACAGGCAGCACCACCCACAAGACATACCTGGTGGCTGGGCAGGATTCAAACAGGGAGACTTCTGCTTCCCAACCTAATGTTCTACCCATTTGCCTGAAACCTGAAATTCCAAGTTGGGGGTTAAGAAGCTGTGGTGATTAGACAACTAGCTCTCCCAGTGGTTCTCAGTGGTCTAAACCAGGATCCCCTGACTTACAGTGAACCAGAAACCCTGGAGTCACACAAATCTGGAAACCACTGAGTTAAATGGTACTCAGCATTCTGGAATTATCCAATACAATCAACCTTTGTGTTACAGAGAATTGGGAGTCCTTTAGTTACAGATGACTGGAAATTCCCAAGGCACTGAGAATCAATAACCGCTAATCTATGGAGTATGGGGAGTCCCCAGGTTATAGAGAACTGTGAAACCTTGAGTTAATAATCTACATTTACAAAGTATTGGGAAGTTATTGAGCACCAGGAATTTCTGGGAAAGAACAATGGGAATCAAGGTGCCACATGCTAGAGTGTTTGTATGGCTTATGAGAAAAGCCTGCACTGGTTAAATAAACAATGTGTGGAACAGAGCACTATGCTGTACACATATACAAAGGCACTTCAAGCATCAGAACATGTCATGCAGCTCTTTATTTTTACCAGTCCCTGTCATATAGAACCTCTGTAGCACCCCCTGCTGTTTGGCAGTGGCAGCTGCACTAAAGCTGGAAGAATCCTACCTTCACCATGTGTTCAAAGGACTAAGACATCCCTCCCCACCATCACCTAATTAGGAACTAATTATCTAGGCAAGTGTAAACAATCACAGCAGATGGCAAAAAATGTGGAATTAGTGCTAATGACCTTGAGCTCTGTGAGACACTGGGAATTCAGAAGATATGTTAGCATATATATGCATATGTGTATGTATGTGCGTGTGTGTATTTGTGACTGTGTTGTGAGCATAATTATTTGACCCAGTTCTGAGATTCTTGTTCCATTTTGAATGCATATGGCAACCAGTGTGGAGATGAGCTTGCTCTGCAGAGTTGGATGTTTTCATGCTTTTCAGTTAGTACGCGTGACTGTTTGGTGATTGTCGGCTTAAACAGGGGTTAATTTACTTTCCCTTTATCAGAAGTGGCTACACTATGTGGAGAAGCTCACTCTGCACATGTGAGACCTCAGTGGATTCAATCTTTATGCCTGAAGGTCATCCTGGTTGTGGTGAAACATTTTCAATTGCACGTCTTGCAGTCACTCCACCATCGTGTCCCAGATGAACATGCAGCATTTTTATTTATCGGCCCCTAATTTCTTGCCGTTTTATTGTTCAACCCTGATGTTGTCTCTGTTCCATTTAATTGCTGTGTTCTCATTTCATCAAGGAGATGAAATATTACCTAGACGGCTCCCAAAGTGGTGACTATAGATCCTCTTTAATTAAATCTGAACCACCAAGTTCCCACCATCTATGTTCTCAGGCACATGGGCAGGGTTTGCCTCTAATCTGTCACAGCTGCATAAGGGAGGCATAGTGAGGGAACATGAGACTGATGTTGACATCATTGGAGTGGGCAGGGATCAAGGGCTCCATGGCTGTAAAATCCACCCTTCTCCCATGTCTACTTCCAAAACTTTAGTGCTTGTTCGAGGCTTTTTTGGCAGCCTGATAAAATTAACATGGGTGTCACTGACCCAACTGGCTACTGATCTCAGCCTGTTTTTGAGAAATTACCAGCTGGCAGGACCTGTTGTGGGTCATAGGACCCTGGTTTATTTTTGGTCCTCTGCTGAAGTTGAACGGTGCCAAAGTACACTTTGGGCAATGTGAATGTTCAGACAGTGAAGCATCAGCCAACTTGGTGGCCGGGCGATCAGAGGACTCCAACACACCTGCTCCTCTGTGTTCCATACCATCCATCCTGATAATTACCATCCTGATGCCATGTTGGCAGTGACTCTTATTGGGAGCACCATGTCTCCTCTCACCACTATTACATCTTGCCTCATAGAAATTGTCCTTCTGTGAAAGTTTCCTTTTGTTTCTTGTGTTTCCTTAGACATTGTGCTGCATCTCCATGGAGGTGAAGACTGGAGAGTGGTGTCTTCTTGCATTTTTGGGAGTTTGTTGACTTGCCCCCTCACTACCCCAGGGAAATAAGCGTCACCAGGTGTAATGGCCTCTGTCAACAGCTGGCAGGTTCAGTTTTCTGGTGGCTGAAAAGAGTGACTTATGCCAGTGACCTTCAGGTGAGATTGAGGAAGTTTTAGGAAGAAATAGGCATGAGGCTGAGGGGGTCTTTCAGCAGGTCAGGCAGTGAGATTGATTTACCTGTGAGTTTTTGCCAAGGTGCATGAGTCAATGTAAGTTCAGACAGAGGGGTTTGCTTATAGACAGTGAGGGCCTGAGTCCATGTCTTCCACAGCAGTAAATGACAATGTCGAAGTATGCATCAAGAAGCATTTTATTGCTTTTATATAAGTATTTGTAAGCATTTATTGTAATAACATCAGTGGTTTTGGCAATGGCATCAGTTCTCTTGTAAAAACACGTCACACTGTTGGGTTTGATGAAAAATGAATTAAAAAGGAGCAAAAAATGGTAAATGTGAACAGGAGACTGTGTTAAAAGCAGGACCTTATGTTGTGCGACACAAATTAATTTCCAGAAGCAAACTGAAGGTTGATGGATGGTGTTGTAGAGGAAAAAGGAGGTTGTTTCTTGGTAAAATTAACAGTTTTTTGTGAAACTAACAAAAAATAAATAGTTGTGGATTTGCAACTGTTTAACATTTACCTGATTTGGACAGACCTGTGTGTGTGTGTGTGTGTGTGTGTGTGTGTGTGTGTGCGTGCGTTTGTGCGTGTGTGTGTGCACGCATGCATGCGTGTGTGTGTGTGTGTGTGTGTGTGTGTGTGTGCGCGTGCACACTCACATATGGTCTGGCATGTGTGCATGTGTTAGCTGTTCATGCCAGCACTCTGTCCTGCTCAATGTCGTGAACACCAGGCTTGTTAGCAGGCCTGGCTCCTGACCAAGGGTCCACTATAAAAGCCCTGGCCCAGAAGGGGTACTGGGCTCTGGGCATTAGAGGGGATGGGGTCTAACGAGAGCCAGAAGCTAAGTGTTATATTATGCACAGAGGGGGTCTGGCTGCATGCTGCGTCCAAACCAAGAGGCCTTTACAGCTAAATCAGTTACCACCTGTGGCTGCTGCACAGGCTGGGTCCAGACCACACACTGGGGCTGAATCTGGAGCTGTCACACACACACATATACACAGACACACACCCTAACTGCTGTGAAAAAAATATTATGTGATTCATCACTAATGCAAAGTGCAGACACATTCTGTCAGTATGGTGCATGTGAGTCACTATAACTAAAAAGTAAAATAGCATGATCTTTAGGTGTAACTGGATTACTCATCTCTAAATTACACTGTTAATGATTTTGGATGAATGCATAATCTGAGCAGATTAACGGTGGATAACCATAAAGGATATGCCGTGGATTACAGACTTCCAGATGTCTGCATTGGCTGTGTGTGGCTGTGTGGGCAGGGTTTGAGCAAGAGCACATGTCATCAAGGGCTTCCTACTGTTGGTCATGTGTGCCTCTGGCGCTGTTACCAAGGCGAAGGCTGGCTCTGCCGCAGCTTCTCACATAGCATCTACTGCTTTTGCAGAAGTGTCACCTGAGTGGTTGCATGCAACACATTAAGGTTCCTCCCCACCAGTGGAAATATCGCAGTCTTTTTCTTTTTTCTTTTCTACTCTGATCTCACTGGTCTTCGTACGTGAGATCTGCTGTTTCACTGAAATCACGCTTTTGTCATCTGCCTTTTTGACTCCTGTCTGCTCTGTGGCCCCTTGGCCACATAGCCTTGCCTTCCCACTGCCGTCTGTGGTGTCGTGCTTTTAATATCACTTACCTAAGCACAACTCACCAGGCTGTTGTGTTCCCAGTATTTGAATGTCATACAGCTGTACATCCCTGTAACAGGCGAAGCTGGAGACTTACTGCTTGGGTGTCATGCTGCTGATGTCCTGATAACAGAGAAGAGATGGAGGCTTAGCTGACAATATTTATCACCGGTGCAGGTAGAACAGCAGGCAAGGAGAAAAGTAGGAGAACAGGTGCTAGGACCTTATTCACACTTTTTGTCCATAGGCTAGTACTTACACTTGTACAGTGGCACTTACACTCTGTAAAATAGAATATAACGATTCAATGAAATCTCAGTCTCTTTTGCTCATACACACATTCTCATTCAACCTGGTGCACACAGGAGAGGTAAACTCACCTCCCATACTTTCACTTCAGCAATTCTTAATGCAGCAGTTTTGTTGCATGCCCAAGTGCATACCAACATGAGAAGGTGTGCAGTGTTTTCTTTAAATATAAGCTTTCTAGATCTGCCTGGGTATGGGTGTCTGCTGATAGAAATTTAAAATGCAATTTGTAGGGCATATATTGCCATAGCGATGGTTTTCCGATAATCCAAATGTCTGTTAAAATAAGCAAACAGTTATTTGAATCTTTGAATTTTAACAGGAATAGCAGTTGTCAATGAAGATTCTCAGTCACCCAGGTACAGCTGTCTGGAAGTTGAATCATGTCAACTGGGCTTCTTTCTTTTTGACAGAAAGATTTTGCTGAAGAAGCTACTTGGATAAGCAGTGAAACATTCCTATCAAGTAGAATGAAGTGCAGTTAACATGATTCAACTTCCAAACAGGAAGAACAGTTGTGGAAGTGTAATAATGGCTTAAAGACACCTGCCTCAGCAAAAGATACCAAAAGCAGCTGTACTTGTTATATAAGGTACACCAACTGGCCCTGGACTGGAACTGATCTTTCAACTGGTTGCAAAAGGGGACTTTCTTTGTCTAAAAACTAACCATATCTCAGATCTTCTTTATGTCACCCACAGGGTAAAAAAAGCTTTTTATGGCTTCACTTTGGCATGGCATGGTAAGAAATGTCACCTGAATTAAGAGCTCATTAAAAAGGAATTAAGGATTATGCAGGCCTGAATTTTCAGAGACCACTTGCTCCCTCCCCTCTTGTTCTCCGTGAAGGCTTAGGGCTGAGTGGTTTGACCCAGCCACTATCAGATTCCACCTATCATTATGAGAAGCACAACTGTCATGTACAGATTCCAGTGCCAGCATCTGGACAGCTGAACACTGGGAACACTGGGAATTAGAGGTAGCCCAATCTTTTCTAGTCCTTGTCTCTCAGATACGGAGTAAAACAAAAAAGAGGGAATAGGACAGGTCTTTCTCTATCATAGGTTTATTTAGGTTAAGTTACCCTTTGTTAAAGACACGTAAAACAGGACATGTTTACGATCATCTGCATGTTAATGGCATTTTTAAATTTGTAAGTCTTTTCTGCAGTCAGGGCACAAATCCCTTACTGTTCATGAAAACATTTCAGGGTTATACATATACTTAAATAATCACAGTTAATAATTATTATGGGCATAACAGGGATTACACTGCCATACTTTGTAATAGACCACTGAACGGAAAGAATTATAGGAAGACTGTGTCACTCTAACACAGAAGTCCATCAATTTTTCCAAGTGATTATTCCGCTGTTTCAAAAGGGATGAGAGGAGTAGGTGTGTAGAGGCGGGGTTTGCCTCCTACCTAGATAAACGCGCACCTCATCCAGTCCTTCCTCTGTGCAGCTGTATCTGTCTTAAGTAGCATTGTGCTCAATTATCTCTGTGTGCTTTGTGACAGAATACATTTATTTTGGATAAATTTATAAAGACTATAGACAGACTCTGAAATGCATTCACACATAAGAGTACACACCAACTAAAGATGTGCTCGTATCATTTAAAGGGTAGCAGTGTTACTCAGTAAGCAAAAGAGGCCAGGCCTGCTTTTTAACCCTTTCCAAGAGATTCAAGGGAAATTGGGGCTGTTTTACTTACAGTAGGCCAGAGGATAAAGTGGCTACTAAAATTATCAGGTGCAGTGTATTTTCTATTTCTAAAGGTCTGTATGGGAATCTGTGTTCATCACACTAACACGCACATCACATGGAGAGTCAAATCCCTTCGCTAATTCCAGCTACATGTCCAGTGTTTGCCTGGTCTGTCTGTGAGGTGTTTATGGTACATATGCTGGTCTCTTTCAGTGATACAGCCATAATGCCAAACAGACGTATGTCCCCATCTGTTCTTAACAAATGTCAGCACATTGCTTGGGGAAGAAATGTGTGCAATACTGTTACTGAGGCTAGAGGAGAGAAGGGGTAGAGGCGAGTGCAGTTGCTTGACAGGACAGAGCTGAAACAAAATGGTTTCATCTGACATCCTTAGCTCTCAGGTGATGGAGGTGGGGGGGAGCTTGCTTGTAATTATGTCAACAGTGAGTACCAGGATCATTAGGAGACCTAACAAAATGCCGGCTGTAATCCCAATGGCATGGCTGGATAGTTAGAAAATACGCCCACTTTTCCTCGCCCCTTCACACAGACGTTGTGGGAAACGCCACTGTGTATAAGCCCACTTGTGCTGAACAGAGATATTTACTAATTTCACTTTGACCTTTACATAGGGACTGTCCATGTTTACAGGTAAAGAACATTGCTGACTGGCTTTTACCATCCCAAGGGACATGTTCCAGGATTCAATTTAGGGTGATGGTGAGGTGTTTCTTTTCAATATGTGTTGAATTGTGCTTAGTGGACAAGACAGACAAGACAAAGTGCTGGGGTTACCTGTGTGTGTGTGTGTGTGTGTGTGTGTGTGTGTGTGTGTGTGTGTGTGTGTGTGTGTGTGTGTGTGTGTGTGT